>WAAB01000863.1:28144-59954 GCA_013389865.1 Piaya cayana
TAAACCCGTGTTGGCTGGGCCTGATCACCCGGTTCTCTTGCAAGTGCCTCATGATAGCACTCAAGATCACCTGCTCCATGACTTTCCCTGGCACTGAGGTCAGACTGACAGGCCTGTAGTTCCCCGGATCCTCCCTGCGACCCTTCTTATAGATGGGCACAACATCAGCCAGCCTCCAGTCCAGAGGAAATATGTTTATACAACCTCTTGGAAAATTAAATTATTTATATGTGCCAATTTTGGGTTGAACCTGGTAAAAACTTAACTCATCAAGACTTTTCTGCTGCCTTGAAACTATGTTATAAAAAAGTTTTTTTCCTGAATAGGAGAAAGAGGCAATTTAGAGATTACTTTACTTTTCAAGGTGAAAGACTCCAAAAGGCTAGCCCGTCACATGAGCTCTGATATCCTGATAATCATTTGGAGGGGTTTTTTTTGCATAATAAATTTCACTAGTTGTATTAAAGTTTAGTTACCATTCCAGAAATGAGTAATGGTTCACATACATCAAGTCTTCTCAGATGAAAATCGTCACTGAAATGAATAGCTGAGATTAAGTAGTAGCTGTTCTCCAATTTGCATAGTTTAGGAAACTAGGATTAGTTTTCACTATTTGTGAAAAACTGGTATTGGAAAAAAATGGTTTGCTAAAGAGAAGAAATGAAAAAGAAGAGGAGGAAATTAGGATTTTTGTTATCAGTTTGCATTGTGGTTACGACAAGATTAAATTTGCAAAGGAAATCAGATAATTGGAAGGGGAATTCAAGTAGGACACAGAAGTTCGTGCCATTCTGCTGCAGCACCACTCCTGAGTTTTTGTGGTACTATCCAAATTGCAGAAATGTATTGTGTTATCACTAATATGGGGCAGACTTTGGGTCATAAGGGCCCAGAATTTTGGCCCCAGGGTTAGCTGCCAGTTCACTCTTTAGGAAGTAAAACTGAAAATCACATACTAGTGAAAGGGAAACAGAGGCATAGAAAAAAAAAATCTAAGTAGGGAAGTGACATATAAATAGGTTGCTTTTCTAAAATGACAAAGAAACTGCTTAGTCATGTCCACAGCTCTAGTATGTATCACAATCTTCCATTAATATATGAGGAGGGGAAAAGACAGAGCTGTTGTCAAACTATCATTTTCTCTTAGGGTGTATATAAATTGCAAAATAAATAAATTATAGTATATTTGTAGAAAAATAATAGCTAGAAAATGCTTTGGATTTGCTTTCTTAAATTGGATGGCAGTTTATTAAAGGATTTGAGATGAAGGACTTGTAGTTGATATGACAATGGGTTTCAAATGTTAAAAAGATGATATTCAAGAACATGGAATTGTAACTAAAATGTGATGTGATTTTTGTTATTACAGTATTTTCAGTACTGGCTCCAGGGTATTATTAAAACATATTTAAATTTACAGAAGAATGTTCCTTCATATTTACATCAAATATTTTTTGAGCTTATTTTTTATAAACTTTCTAGTAAATTAATTTACTTATGAGAAGAGTTATTAAAAAAATAGACAGTCTCTAAAAATATTGATTGATTTGTGTTCTTACATGCTTCTTAAACTGTAACTCTGAGGAAGCTAAAAGGTGTGCTCACACCATCGCAGATCTTGTGCTTGTTATTTCTGTGGTGCTCAAGTTTTGACTTTGAGTATTCAGTGAATCTGTCACCAAGCAGAAATTACTTCTGTAAATTAATGGGCCTTTTTTATAAGTTCATATATGGAAATCTTGGTAAGTTCTCAAATGCTGCATGAAGAGACTGGGTAAAATGAAAAATCACTCATGACCTTTCAGATGACTTTTTTCTTAAATTTAGGTGGCATATCTAAAAATTGTAAGTGATATCTCGTACCATGAAAAAGGACCGCAGTTCTTAATTCTAGGGAAAATGCTATCAAATGTTGTAAAATCAAATGTCCCTTATTCAAAAATATTTTAGTCATTTTCCAGTATCTTCCAGTCACTATGGCCTTGAACATTGACTTTGTTTTGTCTTAAGGAAGTGTTTGTTTTCCATCAGACATAACCAGAATCAAAGTCAAGAAACCATCAATACTTTGAGTGTATGAATCAGACCACGGGCAAAGTCTTTTTTCCCTAAACCAGGCACTCTAAATTTACAAATGTCAATTCTTTTCAACAGGAATTCATTGCAGCAATATCTAAATGTTTGTTTTAAAGAAGATAGCATACAGTGCAAGCTGCTGAGAACCTCAGTACTGTTTCACATATGCCCATAGACTTTTCATACGTTTGTAATACGTGACTGTAACACAGTGCATTTCAAAACTACCGATGAGAAGTACTTTACTGGGTAGGCCAGCATTACTGTCTCAGTTCTGCAGATAGGGACAGGAAGGCACAAACAGAGTCATAGTGTCTCTTGAGATTGCTAAATATATCAGTAATAGGAGACAGCTTAAAATCTTGTTATCAGATATATATTTGTTACAGCATATATAAACTCTTCCTACAAACCATATGCCTTCATACCTTCCTTTGCTTTCTCTGAATATGGTATTATATGAAATAAATTTGAAAAATGTCTCATTTCATTTTTTGTCATTAGTGAGCATAATTTTTTAAATACATTTTTAGTCTTAGGAATTAAATTGACTTTTACGTACAGATGTACGTAATGTTACAAATGCTACAATATTTTAATATAACTAACCTAGCAAGGTGGGTTTGGATTTGTACAATCCTACTCAATGCCTGTCACTATGCAGCTTGGTTCATAGGAGCTTTAGGAAGATCATGTTTAAAAGTCTCAGGAAATATTAATTGGGAATTGTTTTCTGCAAAGAGACTTTGTTTGACAAGCAGCTATTGGAAAAATTGAAGAGTCTCAATTCCTTACAGCATGACTTGCATGCCAGTCAGCTGGAGACTGAGATAAATCTCTGCCTCTAGAACAGGAGGTAAACAGTGTGACATAGTGTGGCACTATCTGCTGATTTCTGGTTCCAAGATTCTCAGTAGATTGCATTACCTGTTTGGAAATACCATTGAAGTAATTTTTCTCCTCTGTAAAGTAGGATAGCATTTACTTTTAAAACCCTTGTGAGCTGTCTGCAGAAAAATGCTCAAAGCATTTGAATTAATGTTCTGTCTTTGTAGGTCACTAACAAGCTAACTATTCCTTTACCTGTCTGCAGAATTTAGTTTCACGCTTTGAAGGTTAATTTAGCTCACAGCAGAATAACAATGGTGGATGACTTAAACGTGACAACATGTGAATTTTCTCTTACAAGGAACCCTGCCCTTGATTCTCACATTTCTTAGGCTACATGATAGTTTAGTGGTGAACAGTTAGAGCCATCTGTGAAGATGGCATGTGGCCCATTTGTAATAGGTGCCAAATAAACATGGGTTTAAATGGAAATCTTGTGCAATACTGCAAATGCTATCTCAGCTACACAAAGGTCATGTGTTGTGACAGTTTTGCCAAGCATCTCTTTACACTTCATGATACTTGTTGACATTAACAGGCCAGAAGAAGAGGATCTTTGAAAGTGAGCACCTGTGCCTTCTCATAAGGAAAATATAATTATCAGAGTAACCTTGAATAACAGAATTTGTCAGAAAACTAACATAGAAAATGTCCTGTAGCAATTTTCTATAATTAATCTAATTCCAGAGTGCATTAGTAAATGAAAGAACAGGGCACAGATTTCAAACTTTTCAAAGAAATAGGTAACTGGTAATGAAAACAGAAAATGCTTCCTCCCACAATTTGTCATCTTTTGGTTTTGTCATTGTGGTTAGATGAAAAGGGATATACCAGATTTGCCATTTGTCATGAAGCTTAGTCATCCTTATTACAGCTAGCTTAATTAGACTCTTAATACAGCTCAGAAAAGTTGTAACCTTTGGAAAAGATGTAATTGATAAGGCTAATTAATAAACTGAAACTTTTCTGCATTGTGTTTTGTTATCACTTTTTGTTTTCCTTTAAATCCCTGCCTGCCCTTTAGCATTTCTTAAGGATTTACCTCTAATGTGATGTAATTTTCAGCACAGTTCAGTGTAGCAGCTTGCTAAGAGGGTGTATTTAAAATGTTAAGCTGTCATCACATAAAAGCCTTCAAGAAATTTTTTATATTAAAAATATATATATTTAAAAAAAAGAAAAGCCAACCCCCATAATTTGGATGGCTAGTATTTGAAAACTTTGCTTACATGAAGCAGTAGTGTATTTTTGAGCAGAATTATATATAATTGCAACCATACTTTTGTCATTTCAGAACTCATCAGAAATAATTTCACCCTCAATTCACTAATTCCCTATTTAGAATCCTAATAAAAATTCAGGCATGTTTTTACCCAGAAATCATCTTAGGTGAAGACACTCTAAAGAGTACTAGTTGAACCAATTATGTTTTTGTGCAACATTAACCTCACCAGTCTTACATCTGAGCTCCAGTTACCTTCTTTCTTTCCACCTCTCACCCTTCTTCCACCATTGTAGAAGGGTGTAAGATTTGTTAGAAGAATCAGTGACATAACACAAAGGTAATCAAAATATAAACGATTCCCTAATGTTCATATTGCTGCTCACGCATATGTGCAATTTTCACACGGCTGAGGTACCAGGAGAAAGGACTAATTTATCTAACATGATTTTCCTGAAGAGAATAACTTAACTCACAAAATGATGGGATTTGTGGAGTAATTGAGATCCAATTTATGAAACGTCCTCTTAAATATGAATGAAAGTGAAGATAAATTCATTTTTACCTTGGACAGAAAAAAATGTAATCTCTCTTCTAAAATAGTTCAGTTTTGATTGGCGAAAATTTACAGTATGAAAATGGGTGATTTGTTATTTGTGAAAGTTTCTGCCTTGAATGCGTTGATGAACTGTGATCCCAAGTTGTCTTTTCATAGCTGAAAGTTATTTATACAGTTGCTGCAAGATTAGCTCTTATTTTTGAGCCAAAGTCATGATTGTGGCACAATATAATCAGTACTGCTAATGTCATAAACTGCAAGGGCACAATCTGTGCCATCTGTGGAATATCAGGAACAATTATAGAGTATCTCTGCATTAGTATACAGATGGAGTTAAGGTATTGTCCTCAGTAATAAATTCAAAATTATTGGTTTTTTCCCCTCAGTGATTACAATGATTTATGTTACTCCAATGCAGCAAGTAGAATTGGTTCAAGTTTCCTTCAGAGAAGGCCAGTGACCACCACAGAGGTCACGTTTGCTGATGAAACATAGAAGCATGAAAGAAGTCTAAAATACGAATTTGGTTTGGATGGTCTCCTGCAGTAGTATTTGATTTGCGGGAAGGGTGGTGCTTGCAAAGAATACTGAGCTTGTGTTCAGGTATCTTTGAGTAGTTGTTGCCTTTGCCACTGACATGCTGTGTATATTTTGGGAACGGTATTTTATATCTTCAATAGCCGTGCTTTTCAAAATGAAATCATATATTACTGGGCAGGGACTGTTTGTTGTTCTGTGCATTCTCTGGTATAACACGTTCTCAAACTTGATGAGCTCCATCTTGTGCAGCACTGTAATAGGCCCTCCTCATGTCCCCTGGTCCCCCACAAAAATGTTTTTAAGCATAACTTATTTTTTGTTAGTTATCTTTCATTACTCTCCATTGTTGGTACATCATTCAAGGATTTAAATACAGAAAATTATTTTTCCATTATGTTTCCATTGTGTTTGTTCATACTGATACTATGTATCAGTTGAAACAGCCCTTTATTTTTATATGTATAAATAAATATTTAGTAATATATCTTATCAGTATAATAAAGTTTTGAGCACCTAGATGTTATTAGGTAAGTAATGAATGAAACATGATGGAAACTGATCCTTAAACTTTTTTTTTTGTTTCTTTAGAACCTTGTGGTTATGTTGTCCTGTGGCTCCACGTTCTACTTAGCTGAGTCTTCAATCTAGGACTTCAAAGTTTGTCCTTCCTGAAATGAACTAGTCATATATAGGATTGAGGTATAGACTTTGAGAGTCTCTGAAGTATGTGATCAGAATTAAAGCCAAAATTCACCTAATGTTGAAGCTGCTTGTCTTCACTCTCATTAATTCCAGTACCACTCCATCATGACTGGGAACTCCAAATCTTTTTTGGTTTTTTTCCCCAGTTTGTAACACATTTTTTTACCCCAGGGGTATGCTACATTTAAAAGTTAATTCATTTCCTCACAAATGTACAGGTCAATAAAATTGAATTATGATTATTAAAATCATAAAAATTACATCAGTCTTCCAGATCTGGAATGTTTCTGAACACGTATTCATCACATGCAAATTTCATTGAAAACAGATCATCTGTACTTTGTACTTTGACAAGAGAACATGCTAAGACAGGGATAACCTTGAAAAAACTCCAAGCCAATCAAGGTCATGTTTAAAAAAAATAAAAGCAAAATGTTAACTGGTGCCAACCTGCAAAAGTCTTTTGTTGTGTGAGCTCTTTCTTTTCTTTTTCACTCCTCTTTCATCACTGTAGTTCTTATCTGGATAATTTTGGAAGTGCAAGTAAGTTACTTGTCTGTGTAAATGTGCTAGTATCAACCGGAAGGTAAATGCTTGAATTAGTAGTGGATAACTTGACTACAAGTAGAATATCTGAAGGGAGAAAAACAACAGTAAACAAAGCAAGTTATCAGAAAATTCTATATGTCGAACACATTAAAACTCTAGATTGCTGGTTTTGGCAAACATAATTTTTCAGGCAATTCAAAGGGTTGGGGTGTGTGGAAAAACATGTACCTCAATATACATGTCCCATCACATAAAGAGCTTAAGTCAATTGCATGTCCAGTAGCAGAATTATTGTTCCTTACTCTCAATAGCGTTACAATATTTAGATCTGACAAATGGATTTAGGAATGGAATGACTATGCATGTTTTCTGTAAAGGATATGAATGTTGACCCCTTTTTTCTGTTTGCTACTTTCCTTTGCATGAGATTAAGTTTGCGATTCGTGTTGCTACACTTTTTGTAGAGTTCTAGTTATGGGTCATTTCTGCTGTGGATGAGAATTTCAAGATATGATTTTCTGTTTAAAACTTCATAAGTGACATTCACTTAAATTAGCAACTCATAGTATAGGTGAAACTACTCCTGCATGTGAGACTGTTCACAGTGAGGCTCCTAATCAAAGTAATAGGATACGTGTGGATATCCATTGGGTGATGCTCTGATTCTGACTCTATACTATATATTTTTGCTATTGGAAGGTGAAATAGAACATGTGCCTGTTAAATTTAATGACAGTCAAAAGCTGGGAGGGAATCTAAGCAGGTTTGGTTGCCCAATTGCAGTTTTAAAAGATCTTGACTATTTTGGAGAAGTGTTTGAAAGAGATTTTTCATAATGAAAATATTTCTCATTCAAAGAGGCTTCACTGTATGAATTTCCATTAGAATGTATCTTCAGAGATTAGGAACTTGATGGTAGAAGTCATCAGCAACAAGACTTTTCACTCTGTTTAAAATAAAATAATAAAACAAACCAAAAATACCTACCAAAGTAAAAAAGTCAATTTCCCTACAAAGAACAAAAAGTGTCCTCCAAAAGTTAATGACTTCACTGCTCTTTCAGTTCAAAGTTGTAAAAGTCAAGATATGCTAAAAACATATCCCTCTGCTTGCAGCCAAAAGCATTAGAAAATCTTCCAGTCTTTATTTGTATCCTTATGTGTTGCAACAATAGTGGTTTTTATTTGGTTGGCTGGGATTTTTCATTTTTTAAAAGGAAAACCATATGGGAGATCTATTTCACTGATTTTCCAGCATAAATGAAAATTATATATTATACATCTGGAGGGGTTTATTTGATTGGCTTGCATTGTTTAAGCTTTAACTGCCAAATACCTGTAGCATATAACTTATTATGTCTATACAAGTAGTTACATATTCATTAAAAAAATTTAAAAAGAAAGGCAACTGAATGTTATGGGTTTTTTCCCCAATATTTTGAATCCTCTGAAGTGCTCTGTTTCTGACTCCCTTTCTGTAGCAGAATTCCCTTGCAATCAGTAGCATTTCTCCTAGATAGTCAAGCTGGCCAGACATCCCTCATAATTATGTCAAAGTAATGTCTAGTCAAATTATAACTATTTACCTTTAAGATAAATAATTTAATGGTATCAATTCACAGCTATGCAAGTGAAATTAGTGCAAAATTAAAATCAAATACTTAGTGTGTAAGTATTTTCTTTATATGTATATAAACTTTTTTGGCATAAAGTGAGTTACTGACATTTATTCTTTATTTTTAATGTTATTCTTTTAAATTGTACTCTTCATTTTCAATTTTATTGACCAAGCAAGCAAGACATGCAACAGCAGTACAAGCTGGTAAATCTGTGATTGTGGATTCATGATTATGGTACAGACTCATGTTTCAGCCTCACCACAAGAAGGATGTTGAGACTCTGGAGCGAGTCCAGAGAAGAGCAACAAAGCTGGTGAAGGGACTGGAGAACAGGCCCTATGAGGAACGGCTGAGAGAGCTGGGGTTGTTTAGCCTGGAGAAGAGGAGGCTGAGACGAGACCTCATTGTTCTCTATAACTACCTGAGGGGAGGTTGTAGAGAGGAGGGTGCTGATCTCTTCTCCCAAGTGACAGGGGACAGGATGAGAGGGAATGGCCTCAAGCTCTGCCAGGGGAGATTTAGGCTAGACATTAGGAAATAGATTTTCATAGGAAGGGTCATTGGGCATTGGAACAGGCTAGGAACAGGGAGATGGTTGACTCACCTTCCCTGGAGGTGTTTAAGGCACGGGTAGATGAGGTCCTGAGAGGCATGGTTTAGTGTTTGATAGGAATGGTTGGACTTGTTGATCCGGTGGGTCTCCTCCAACCTGGTTATTCTATGATTCTATGATTCATATGGTTTCCTTCCTGCAGCACTACTTTAAGGAAGAGATGATGCATTTTTAAACAGAAGCAAGAATTTTTTATTTTACACTAAGAATATGTTCAAAATCATTTCATTAGTTTTAATATTTATTTTTATCTGTTCAAATCACTTTGACTTTCAAAGTATGTGTTGCATTTCAGGCTGACGCATTTACGTAGAATCTATTTTAGGTCACCTACTATACTATTCCTTATTCTAACTGAATTCTTCTAATTACTTATATGTTATTTTTTAGTATAATGAAATGTAATTTGGCATTTTTATTTTTCACATGCATTGTTAGAAGCATATCTTGATGCATAATAGATATCACAAAGTTCAAGTTTGCCTGCTGGTAGTTAAGCATACTTACACATGCTCACATGAACATGATGGCAATGTATTTGACACCTATTATTTAATAATTTACGTACAGTAGCTAGAGAATATCACTTGAATCTGGTAGAAGTAAACTAAAGGAAGGGCAGGTTTTTATGATACACAAATAATGGAATTGTAGAACTCCGTATGTATCTTTAATTAAAATGGTTAGAGTCTAGCGGATCACAAGGGAAATACTGTGTACATTTGCCCTATTTTATCGTTACTTTTCCCCTGACACCTCTTTATAGCTTTCAGAGACAGGGTAGTTGCACCACAAGCTGTAGTTGAGTTTGATTTTTGAAAGAAAATTTTTATTACCTTCTTCCCTGCTCCTTAAATTTATTCGCAGTCTGAAAGTATTAATAAAGGGCTCTTGGCACCAAAACACTTGCAAAAGTTCTGCATTTGATTTTAATCTCAATGGAAATGTTGTATTGAAAGGAAGTTGATTAGAAAATCAAAGCTCTTGTTATACCTGTTGGGGAAAGAGCAATAAATTTACAAATGAAATTTATAATTGATGTATACAGTATATGACAGACCTAGTGCATAGTTTATATTTAAATTTTATTTGTCTAAACTTTCAATGCAGTCTAGAAGGTTCTTCTTAATTCTCTTGTAAAGCATAAAGTCAAGTTACAAAGTCAAAAACTCTAAATTCACCAGTTAAAATAATCTAAATGTGTTTACCTACTTTATGACAGAGAATAGCAGACAGTCCTTTTAGTCCATCAAAAGAATATTATGTAAAATGTTGTAATTTGTGGTTGTAAAATTATATACTTGTACACCCATGTTTTGCCTTTTTTTGTTGATGAGATTCAAACAACCTCCATATTCACATTTACGCTGTGATTATAGTTGTAAAATGTGTTCAGGTTTAATCAGTACAATGACTCTTATAAAAAAATCTGATGTAGCTATTAGGAAAAGAAAATACTCTTCTGAGTAGTACAGATTTAAGTTAATTTGAATGAAACTTCTAATCCTCTCTGTGTTATTGCTGAAAGACACATTCTTATTTAAACTATGGTGAAAGGAAGCATTTAATTATAACTTTTTTTAAGTTGCGGTAATATTTTCTTGGAGTTTAAATCATAAGAAAAAGATATCAGTCTAAGTGTTTTGATAATCTTAAAATAGATTTGATATCAGAATCAAGTGTATTAGATGTCAGTGAGGAAAGTTTTTATCTTGCAATACCCACTCGGTGCCTTAACAAGGCTCAACAGGATCCTGCTGAAAAAATTTCAGAGAGCTGTTTCAGGCCACTGTCTCATGTTGCATTATCTAAACATATATCATTTGAGATCTGGTGGCATCAGTTGCTGCAGAAACACTGGAGTTCTTTCTATTGAATTTGCTTTTCTTCAGATCTTACAACCTGAATTTTATTGAAGTTGTTCTTATGATGAGTGAAGCTTGAAGCTGAATGTAAAGTTGCATTTTGTAAACTGATTTTTTACTAAATCAGGGAGTTGCAGAATCAGTTGGGCAATATCTCTTTTCCTTGAAAACATGTCTAAAACATTACATAAAATTTACTTCTTACATTAAAAAAATTAATCTTAAAATTATAAAAATAAATGCCAAATCAAGGTAACTGTTGCATTTCAAATACTTTAAGTGAAAATTCTGACTTCTACTTTTATTTTTATAGCAGAACAATGCACTAAATTTAAGATGAACTTCTTGCAACTGTTAAGAGTCCCAAATGTATTGCTCAGCAAAAAAAAAAAAAAAAATTGGCAAGATCTGATATTGAATCTGATTTAGTTATAAGTACTGATGTGTTAACAGCTACCATCTGCTATATGTAAATGAAAAAAGGGATTTAAAAAATACAAGTAATTAATGATGTACCCTTGTCATATCACAGGCTATACGTTTATCTGTTCCACACTTTGGTGAGATTAAGTTTTTACTGAAAGTGAAGTTACAGATCAGAAGCGTTCTCACACCCCAAATTTGGCATACTGTACATCATTACTGTCTTCTTATGCTAGTTAATAAAATATTCCCTTCTTCCCTTCTTAAAAGTTGTTTTTAACTTTATATATATACATTACGGTAACAAATTATTTGATATATCTACTTTGCAAATTACTTAAGTTTAAATTCTATTATCTGTGCCTTCAATTGATTGTGAGCAAGAAAAAAAAATATAAGGACTAAGAGTGTCTCTGAAAAATTAGAAATTGAGGTTTAAAACCTTTTAAAACATACTCTTTCCCATATGATGTGTTGTTATTCATTTATGCCTCTTAAGTTAACTAAGGACTACACTCAAAAATAAGAGTACAGGGTTAAATATTTAATGTTTAAAAATATGTAGGCTATGAGATGATGAGCTGCTTGTGTCCAGTAGGTGTGAATCTGCTTTTGTCACATCTACAGATGCTCTCAAATTTAAGTTTTGTCTGGATCTGTGGAGACCAAAAGAGCATAAATCCCAATGACGGAGACTAATGTTCTTGGGATTTAGTGTCCTGTTTTACTGTGTATATACTTAATGCAGTGTATTGGACTTACATTGTAGAAGATTATAAAATCAGAGATGTACATCTGTATTTTTTGCCTTCTGGCTGCTTGAGACAGCCCTGCCAATAAACTACATCACTGTTGCAATGAGTGATACCACTGACATAGGTAGATTTGGCTAATTTCCTTCTTTCTGTGTTTACACATAGCCTTCCTCATACTAGGTTTTTCCTTTCTGTAAATCCTAGTCACAAGGCTCTGCAAAGGATAGGAGTCGTTAGTAACCACAGAAGGAAGTTGCCCAGTCTAGACTGAAATTAGAGGCCATTTGAAAACCCTTTTCAAGATCAGTGACTGTGTTTATCACATTCCAAAGACCAAATATGATTTTTTATTTATTGACTGAATTCTAATACAAAATTTATTTCTGAACAAGAGAGGATATAGAGAGACTCTATATTCCCATACTTCTGTGTTAGTAGATTATTTAATAATTTTTCCGCAACAAAATCAATAAATGTGAGGGATACTTTTCATGTTGTGTTGACCCAGTCTGAATGTCAGTGTAGACAACTAAACAGTTTTCTGGGCTTGTTATTTAAAGAACTTAAGTGCAATATAACAAAAGATCTGTGCAGAATCTGTTCTCACTGGCAGTGGTAAGGAAAGATTGTCTCCAAACCTCAGTGCCTACTTTTTGTCACTTCTAAGCTAATCCATGTTCCCTCATGTATGCTCAAAGTAGTTACTATGTTATAGCTATTTTACTAAGGGTTTTTTTCTTCTCGTTTGTTTTCTTTCTTTCTTTTGCTTGCCTATAACGTTAATGATTTCTATAAAAATTTCTTTGATGAACCTTGTGAGCTATTCTTATTGAAGGCTTTCAGTTTTCTTCAGAGGTTTTGGTTCATACAAATTCCAATAAGTCACACACAGTTTATAGATGTTTATAAACATTTTTTCCCCACTTTTAAGCATGAATTGAAAATATGCCATGGAAGACACCAATTATACCATGTAAATGTTTTCTTTGCAGTTGCATTGAATCCTTCAGGACTAACACCACAGGTTTAAGCTTTCTTAATGCTGTTCAAATCCCAGTTGAATGCTTATGTGAGTTGTAATTATACCAGTGACTAATGAACAGCCGTCATTTCTAAAGCATCCTAATCAGAAATGTTGCTGATGATATGTCAAAAGTAATTAAAGGGTTTCCAGATTTTCAAGTTTAAGTCAAATTGAGTACTTGAATTAGTCTAATATATTGTCTAATTTGGACAATGAATTCTTAGTTTTGATAGCTCTGCCTTGAATAAGTATATTCATTGGTACACAAAGGATAGTGATTTCTAACTGTTTGTTATAAACATTATTTTGACATTTCTATTGAACATTAGTGGATTAAATCTAATTGAATTTTGATTGCCTAGCAGATTTGTAATGGATTACATAGCAGGAGTCATTGGCTTATATTTACAGCTATAATATACTACTTAAAATTCAGCCTCCTTATGAACAATTTCATATAATGATTGTGTTTGGCATATTAGAGTCAGCAATGAATTGCAAGAACTTGTCTATTGCTTATCATAGGCATGCTTTTATAGAAAAAGAAAATTTAAATGTTGGGATTTTTCTCTGGTTAGATGAAGGGGAAAAAATCTAATCTAATTTAATTATGGCTGACTTCTTTCCAACTGTTAAATAAGGAATATGACATATTTGGAAACTGGCAGAACTAGGTGAGCAAGAATTTCGCTGAGGTTTTTTGTCTCATTACACTGTGTGACTGAACTTTGTGAATCATAGAATGATAGAATCACATGGAATCTGAACCCACCTCTCTACAACCTCCTTTCAGGTAGTTGTAGAAAGTATTAAGGTTTCCCCTCAGCCTCCTCTTCTCTAGGCTAAACAACTACAGTTCCCTCAGCTGCTCCTCATAAGACATGTTCTGTAGACCCTTCACCAGCTTTGTTGCTCTCCTCTGGACATGCTTCAGGACCTCAGTGTCCTTCTTGTAATGAGGGTCCCCAGACTGAACACAGCATTCAAGGTGCATCCTCACCAGTGCTGATGACAGGAACGCAATCACTTCCCTCGTGCTGCTGAACACAGTTTCTGATACAAGCCAAGATGCTATTTCCTCTCTTGTCCACTTGGGCACACTGTGGATTCGGTACAGTCGGCTGTCAAGCAACACCCCCAGGTCCTTCTCTGCCAGGCGGCCAATCTTCCCCAAGCCTGTAGTGTAGCACTCCGCACTTGGCCTTGTTAAATCTCATCCTGTTGGCCTCAGCCCATTGATCCAGCCTGTTCAGATCCCTCTGTAGAGTCTCCCTACCCTCAAGCAGTTCAAAACTTGTTCCCACCTTAGTGTCATCCAAAAACTTATTAAGGGTACATTTGATCCCTTCATCCAGAGCAATACTCTCCCCTTCATTTGATTTGATTAACTTTTGATCTCTGTTCACCTTTGTTGTAGATAGGCTTTAACTTAGCAACAACCTTTCAGTTGGCACAACATCTTGTAGCCTCATCCACCTTTGCCCAAATACACTATATAATTGTTGCTAGTAAATCTTTCTGTGATAATTTTGTAGTGGATAAAAACACATCAGGCAAAAGTAAGTTCTGGGGACTTTTCTGAGAGTTCCTAGTTGTGCTGAAGAGCTGGAATAACTGAGGCATCAAATGGAAAAGGAAGGGAATCAACAACTGCAGTAGTGGACCTGGAGTGAGACCACACGAACTTGGGTAGGAGGAGGAAAGCACTTAAGCTCCAGGCTTAGTAGCAAAATCTGCCCATACTCACTCTTTCTTTCAAATACTGTAAGTCTTTCGCAGCAGTGTTCTTTAGAGTCAGTGCTGAAAATTGGAAGTATTGTAATGATGCTAGGGTCTCTCTTATATAGCTTTGAAATTAAAAAAGAGCTTATTGTCAAGAGCTAATAGTTTTACTAGGAAACAGTTTGCCTGCATGGTATTTATTATGTATTCTAGTTCATATCCCTCATTTCTGGTTTGAAGGAAGTATTTTGTGGCCCATTTCTCTTCAGGTGTAGTAAATTCTTCTATTGATGTATATATGCTGATTTTTCAGATGTTGAATAAGCAGTAGCAGCAGGATGCTCATTGACCTTGAAAAACAGTCTCTTAATGTTTCACGGTATCTGTTAGTGTTCTTTAAAAAACTCCTCATGTTTATTACATAGGTACTAAAGGACTCTGAAAATAGAAACTGCTTTATTATTGAGATAGACTTTTCTTTGTAGTACATAACTGATGATATTCTGTGGGAGAAGCTTGAGTGTTCAAAGATGTTGAGGACTGCAGTCGAATATAGAAGGCCCACCTTAGAAGGCAACTGTTAGACCTGCCTAGTTGTTTCTCAGATTAGATTTTATGGCCTTAGGAAAAAGAAAATTACTTATTTTGTTTTTGAGAAGTGATATCATCATTAGCCTTGGGTAGGGACTTTTTTTAACACAGCTTGCTTTAAAATGTCTCTCGTCACTTATTGTGCTATTGTAGCTTAGAATGTCCCTAGTGCTTTTTCTGGGTTTCAGTAATTTTTTGAGGAACTTTGTCTGTCAGAGACACAGAAATAAATAAATAACTGCACATCATCCAACTATTTCCTGGGATGAAGGAGGCAGTAGCTTCATTTCTTGGACATTTGCTGTGTCATTGTCTCTTGTCTTTCTAATGTGCTACAGCAGCTTCTTTGAGAGTCCACACCCACCAAAGCCAAATAGGAGAGGCAATCCTTCTTCCTTTATCCTTCTTCTCAGGATCGTGACATGCTCAAGGCTGTCTCTACTAACTTCTGCATCTCAGAGCCAGAGAAATGTTGTGTTGCCATGTACTGCTAGAGTAGAAAAAGAGCTTTGCCTCTATTTGCAATGCCTTCTTTAGTTTCGGGCTAGAGAACAGCACGAATAGCAGGATAAAGTAGAGATAAAAGCTTGGATTTCTTCTGCATTTGAGAGTACTGGATGGTCTATGGCTCAAAAGATAAAGTGGCAGAAATTCCTGAGTTGTGATGAGTTGGGAGCAGAGAGGGCAAAGAACATTTTATAGAGAAAAGGGTATAAGAGTTCATTGTTTGTAGTAAAGGTGAGCATTTGCTTGATCCTTTGCCATGTCAGTCTACCATATAATGACTTTCAGAAGAAGTCTAGTGGCTGGGAATCCTCAGTTATTACTGCCATTTCACTGTTGGTAAAAAAATTGCAACCAGAAGCTGGAAAGTCACTTCTCTAATTGCGTTAAGCAGGAGATCTACATGAAAGCCTTTTGATGATTCATCCAAAGAAAGTTGCCAACCTTGGACAGAAGTTTGGCAGGAAGTAGCTCCTCCAGAGAGCAAGTCTAAAATTAAAATAAATTAATTTTGGGTTGTCCCATTTTCCTCCTTTGCCAGCCATTGCAATGCAGAAAAGTGGTCTTTATGTATGTCTTGTTGGATTAGTTGATTTGTGTAAATAGATGCTATTAGGTTTCATTCTACATGCTGCTAGTTTTGCACTCCGTGGGTAAATGAAGTAAAATTATAAGAGGTTTCACTCTGCAGCCCTGATTGTACATTTGCACTGTAGAAGCAGCTGGACACAGAGTCCAACAGTTAAAATACCAATATTTTCTCAAGAATCCAGGCTTTTCTACCATGTAGATGAATCCTTCAGATGTATAGGTTTTATGGATGTCTGAAAATATAGAACACACATTCTCTTGCTCATGGTGTGCAATACAATTAGCTATTATATAAAGGCAAACTTTGGAGGTTTTATTTGAAAATTTGGTTGTAGCTGACTTACAGCTGTACTTTCCTAAACACAAGTCAGAAAATGAGTGGAACTTCCAGAATGCTTGAATAGGGAATAGTTGTGATCTTCTGAAACAGTGAGGGCTTCTTTTTTTTTAAATAGAAATTTGTGTAGCCAGTTTTTCGTACAGTATGTATTGTGCTTTATTTCTTCAATTCTGGGAGCTTTTTTACTAGAATAATTTAATGAAAACTGATTCATATATGCTGTGTCTTCTTTCACTACCTGTTGGTCAAAAGGTCAGATATTGTACATGTTTACAGCATTACTTTTTTGCTAGCTGAGCATTTACCAAATGATCTTTAAATGGCTGGGTAGCAGGGAAATTGATTCTGAACTAAAAATTAGATGCATCTTTATTTCCACATGTTGACTTCTGTGTCCTTGTTCTTGGATCTGTGCTCAAGCTGTGACTTATTTTCCTGCAGGTAATTCCTCTCCATGCCTGTTAATCTGGGGAGAGTAGGAGAGAGATGGCTCGATATGTGCCTGTTGGAGGTTTCCATACAGTTCTACTGGCACTTACAGAAAGAGCTGAGCTATAGAATTGAGTGGATTTTTTTTTTTGCCTTTGCTATGCATATTTGCACAGAGGTTTATTCAGAGATCTCAGAGCATTTCCACAAATAATTGTTTGATAAAGATTCTAAAGTGAGAAGTAAAGTAAAACTAATTACAGTAGCTATTCATGAGTACCCTAAAATTCTCCAGTTGTCCACAATTGTTGCAATTGACAGCAACCAACATTCTGTGAACGGAAACCTGGTTTGTGCCAAGTGTGTTGTTAGCAGCAGTGTGAAAGATCAATAGTTAAATTGCTTGATACTGTGATTATATATTTAATGAATCAAGACAGATCTACTCACAGTAACAAAATTCTATAAGAAAGGAATATTTTTTGTGTTTCTTCTGTGAAAATTTTAAGTGATGTTTGCCAGCCCTTCTTTGTTCAATCAGTTTTATTTTCATGTATATTCTAAATCAAAAACCTGCCCACAGCTGGGAAAACTAACTTCTCACAAAAGAAAACATTGTTTACCAGCTCTGATAGTACTACAGCAAAGAAGTTCTTCCAAAGAATTGGTACAGCTAAATGATTTTTCCTCATATTTTTGTACTCTCACTGATATATTCATAGATACTTATAGGCAGTGATGTTCTGTTCAAAGCAATTTCATACATACCTATTTTACTTTTAGATGGACATGATCTGTGTTCTCTCCATCTTGCTCCTTACTACCCCAGGCTTGGAAGGGACCCAACTAGACAATAAAATCAGATAGCATGGCCAGCAAGCAGAATAAGCTTCAGCTACCTACATTGAATTTCTACCTTATCACAAATACTGTACAAATTTGAAACATACAGATATAAGTAAAATCAATACATCAATGCTTTTCAGTTTCTTAAATGTGAAGCATTATCTAAATGTCTTTAAAAAACAATCAAAAAAATCAAGCTATTTTTAAATTGGATTGAGGAAAGCTCAAAGCTGGACTTAAGGATCCAAGAACAGTATTGTAAGAGATCTCATCACCTTTCAAGACATAATAGATAAATTTACTGTATCTTACTCCACTTAAAACTGCACAATTATCCAATGCAAGTGGTTATGCATTAATTGTACAGCATCATTTCAGACTGTTTTTTGTCAGAGTCCTTCTGAAATCAGGATCCAATCCAAAATGAATTCTGCATTTGTGAATGAAGGTCCATAAGATAAAAAATTTAGTTGTGTGCCTCTCTGGATATTTGAAGTGCATAAAATAGAATGGATAAAAAAATCTATGCGGACATTCACAACTTAGTCTTTTCAGAAGATCATTACCAGGTATTTTCCCTTTTTTTATATTTTGAGACTACCTGCTGATATTTACTAAAATAAAGCAGTTGACTGTAGCAACTTATGTTTCCTAATGAATGAAAGGTACAAAACCTTTTCCTATGTTTTAGGAATAGTGACACTGAGTGTTCTCCTGAAGAAACTGACTGCTTATGGCTTGGGCAGGCATACTCTCTACTTGGTAAAAAACCTGTCTGCATGGGCAGGCCTAAAGAGTAGTGGTGAATGGAGTTAAATCTAGTTGGCAGTTGGTTACAAGCGGTATTCCTCAGGGCTCAGTGTTGGGGGTGGTGTCATTTAATAGCTTTATCAATGATCTGGACAATGGCATTGAGTGCATCCTCTGTAGGTTCACAAACAACAACAAGTTGGGTGGAGTGTCGATCTGTTTGAGAGAAGAAAGGCTCTACAGCAGCATCTGGACAGGCTAGATGGGTTGACCAAGGCCAACTGGGTTGAACACCGCCAAGTGTCAGGTCCTGCACTAGAGTCACAAGAACTCCAGGCAATGCTACAGGCATGAAAACGAATGACTGGAAAGCAGCTTGGTAGAGAAGGACCTGGGGCTTTTGGCTGACAGCTGACTTAACATGAGCCAGCAGTGTGGCCAGATGGCTAAGGAGGTGGTTGAGTCACCTTCCCTGGAGGTGTTTAAGGGACGGGTGGACGAGGTGCTAAGGGGCATGGTTTAGTGATTGATAGGAATGGTTGGACTTGATGATCTGGTGGCTCTCTTCCAACCTGATGATTCTAAGACCAATAGCATCCTGGCTTATATCAGAAATAGCATGACTAGAAAGACTAGGGCAGTGACGGTCTGTACTCAGCACTAGTGAGGCTGCACCTCAAATACTGTGTTTGGTTTTGAGCCCCTCACTACAAGGACACAGAAGTGCTGGAGTGTGTCCAGAGGAGGGCAATGAAGCTGGTGAAGGATCTGGAGCACAAGTGTATGATGAGCTACTGAGGGAACTGGGGTTGTTTAGTCTGGAGAAGGTTCTTTTGCTGAAACTAAGATGGAACTATAGACCACAAGAAGTTATGTAAATCTACTTTGAGAAGCTCATAGTGAAAGTAAAAGTACTTGTCTGTGTCCATCAAGTTCTGCTTCCAAAGAAATTAGTAATATGAAAACCTTATTTCTGATAATAAAAGAACTGAATATGCAACTCTTAGCAAACAACAATAAAATTTACATATCTACTAATTCTAAAATATGAACATCACATTCTCTAAAATGCAGGTGACATGAATATTCATGGTATTTATTCCAGTATTTCTTTAAATTGTTACACTGCACAAACATACTTTTTGAGGGAGTAATGAGAGGAGATCTAATTTTTCTATCATGTACATGTGCTAGAGAAGAGAATTTGCTACCGAGGATCACTGCCTTATTGCCAGGCCAGAATAGCTATTTTCCGTCTAGTTTCTTCTGCTCTGGATTTCAGTAGCAAACATCAACCTGGAAGAAAGGGAGTAGCCATCTTTAGTGCCTCTGCAGCTCTAGTTCACAGGAAAAATGACATCTCTGTTGATATCTCCATTGCTACTCATAGCTGAAGCATTGCTCTGTGAGGGTCCTTGTATGAAGTGTGAGGCAGTTACTGGAGGGAAGCATAAGGTTCAGAAGCAGATCAAGTCCAATGTGTAGTCTTGATGTGACTGGAGCTCATGCTGTGTGATGTACTGGGATTTTCCACTGCCAAGTGGAAAGGAGATACCTAATCCTGTAGGATTAAGCCTTCCACAAGGTCATTTGAATTTATGTCCACGTACACTTGTGAGTATTTTTGTACTTCGATGTCATTGCACTTTCATTGGTTTCATCTCCAACAAAGGGAAGAAAAAGGCGTAGATCCATGTGTCTGAATGACTGAAGAGAGTATCACAAAAACTTTCCACTATACCACACATGATTTGGTTTTGCAATAAGCATTCCCAGATATGTTTGAGTCCATCCTGATGTCCAGTACAGTTACCTATTCCTTGTTTGAATTATGAACAAAATACTATCTCAAAAATTAATACCAAGTATTCTTGTATTCTGATGTTTTAATGTATAAAAGATAAATACTCTGCTCTTGTAGCATAGGGTTCTAATGGAAAAGATAGAAGCTTGAAGTAATACTGAAAAAAACCCTTTCTTTTAGAAAGTCCATCATCTCCCTTTTTGTCCATATGGATGTAGGACCATGCACCATAATCATCAACATTTTTATAGTCTTTTTTGGTTTCTCTGTAAGAGACTAATAAGGCAAAATTATGTTTGAAGGAGAAATTTTCACTCATTGCTTTTATATTCATTTTATGTCTTCTTTTCATTGCTGAGTTTGAATAGTCTGAACAATATAATTTATAACAATGGGCTAGAATGACTAAATTATTAGTATGGACAGCCTGCAGACTCTGCTCTTCTGCTCTTCAGAGCTGGCAGAATATTTCAAATCTGTTTCTATACTTTATGTGCTTTGATAAAGACACACTTTCCATTACTACAGTGACAGTTTTGTATAAGTAATTTGGAAACTAATATTTTTTTTCAGAAAATGTACTTAAAATATAATTACATTTCTAGTTTTGCTATCTTTTGAATTTACTTTTCATTTTACTAATTTTTTCTATATTTTAAATACCAGTTAGTTTTTTGGAGGTTTACAGGAATTTATTTACATGTTTTTCAATTCCCCAAGATTGCAGTGGGTGTCACTGAGAAGAATCTGGCAGATGTCCACAGACCCTTAGAGTAAATTTAGTCTTCCAATTAAGTGCAACCCTCTTAGCCCCCTTAATTCCCCTTAAAACATTAAAATTGTAAAACTGTGTGCACAGTGAAATATGAGATGTGGAGAACCACACAGTAAGCATTCAGGATTTGAAGGTTTTTTTCTTCCAATTAAGAGTTCTGAATTTTAACCTCTGTGTGCCCCAAAAAGATAGGAAACTAGTCACACTTGATAATAAAGATGGCAAGTATTTAAGACTTAATGTGTAGGCATCTTAGTTTTTCACTGTAAGCATTAATCTGTTGTTAGTTGCATGTATAATACACAAATGTCCTAGTGACCAAAACAAAGTTTCTGCTATTCTCAGTGCAACAGTGATGGCAGGAGTAGGACCACACTGTTTCTACGCATGGCAATGCTTCCAAAGCTGTTAGAAATATCATTTCATTGAACTAATACACAAGTCTTGGAATCATAGAATCACTCGGTTGGAAAGGACCCATTGCTTTGAGTTCTCTAGTTCTCAGATTTGTCAGTCCTTGACAGGTTTTGGGATGCAGGCAGGTTCAGCCTGCATAGCAAGCTTCAGTCTCCTGGTTTCAGCCCACAAATTTGAATCAATAGTGGATTCAATCCATACTGTAGTATCTTGACAATTTTCAGCTGTATTTATCATGACCAAGTCTGTTTAGTACTTCTTTGCATCACTTCTGGGTGATGAGTCTAGGACGCAGACCAAGAACAGAGAACTTGATAGAGTGGTCACAACCAGGTTCTTGATTTCTCAGCTTTGATTTCTTTCACACCTGCTAAGCCTGATGGAGATGACAGTGAAAACTATTGGTTCAGAGCCGTGTATCAAATCACACACATGAACAGTATTGTCAGGCAGAAGATAGCCTCAGTGAAATACCTTGGTTCATAAGGAGCACCTATACAAATGCTGATGGAAGTCTGCATAATGCATACACTTGTAAAGGGAAAGAAACTTGTGATTCAGAAATCATAGTGGTTCTGTCTGATCAGACCAACTGGCCAGACATTACCTGACACATCTGTCACACTAGACAAAGCCAGCACTTTTTTGGTTTGTTTTTTTTATCGGATCTGTTAGCAAGCTCACAATCTGGTATTGGGAGGTGAGTTCCTTTGCCCAGACTGTGGAGCAGTGTAATCTCTGAGGTTGTGCTAAATAAATCAGATGGGCAGATTGAAGAACTGAACTGATGCGGTTTCAACAGGGAAGTGGACCATTGTGAATGCCTTTTGACAATTGCAGCTATTTTTGTTCACGTAATCTGTTATATATTAAAGAGAGAAGAGGAGGGATTCCTTTCACATATGTACTTTCATTTCACTCAATTTAAACAGCAGTATTTGAGCATTCACTGTGCATGTTTGTAGTAAATGTGAGGTGTAGTCACTGGAGTGTTAGCATGCCAATACAGAGAAAGAGATGAACATAGAAATGATTCTTAAGGGGTGAGAGGCATTAGTGACTCTGATTTCTTCTCATGCATTAACTTGTTCAATTATTCAACTCTGATACTCTAGAATTATACAGAAGCTGCATGGAAAGATAAGGAAAGATGTAAAAATAATGCAGAGGAATTTTTTTTTCTACTTTGCAATCTCACGGTGCTTGCTTAAGACAAGGTATATATGAATTTAAATCTCCATGTTTTTATGTCTGTGCGGTCTAAGTCAGGAAATATGGAGAAAAAAAATAGTGGGAAAGAGCAGAGCAAAACACGTCTGCAGTTTCCCTACTTCTGACTTGATCCACCTCTGTTGGTACTGCTCCTGATGTACAGAATTTGAAGAAAATAGGTATAATTGAGATAAGAGATAGCAGAATGGTGCAAGGTGGAATTTATTTCCAAGTGTAGGTAGTGTATCCTTCTTCAAATTCCCATCTTTATATGAAAATAATGTTTGCACACAATGCATAAACTTCTATGTTGCCAAAGGCAGTATGCATCTACATATGCAAAGCAGTAAGAAATATGCAATGAGTGCATCCTGTGAGAGGAGTTTCAACTTTTTGTTTTGACAAGTCTGTGTGTTTGTATATGTTTGCATATGTATGTCCATGCTCATTTAAAGTATTTTTTTAAAAATGTGAACCAAATTCTTACCACTGAATCCTCAGTTACTTTTGCTTTTCTAAGAAAATAGTGGATAGAGCTTTACCATTTAATTTCTGAGTAAACTTTAACCTGACATGCCAACATATTCAACACATTTAGGAGCATGTCCTCACCTGAGGTACTTGTTAATTCTAGTGAGACTGTAGAGCTACAACATTATTTATAGATCAGCTATAAATAAGCTATAAAATTACTCCTCTTCTTTTCCTGAGAATTTTTATGTCATGTTTCCTGCATTTTTCTTCTGGCTAAAGTGTTTCAAAGGAGCCTTCACTGGCCATCATTTATTTTTTTGTATCTGAGGAAAGTAATAATCCCACCAAAGTCTTCCAAGTACTGAAATCAGTATCTAGTGTTACCTGACAATGATGTCACATGAATGTGTCACATGCTGTGCAGGACACATTAACTCTATAGCAAATCAAAATTACACAAGATTAAAGATCTGCAAGTGTTGGATAGCCCTCACTGTTCTAAGTAAGTTCTGCTTCTGTTAAATGTAAACAACAAGTGTACTAATTTTTTTCTGTTTCTCAGTGTTCTTTATGAACCACTGTTTTCTTCAGACTCTGAAGCGTTTCTAATACTTATACTGCATGGCTCTACAATTAGAAGATTCTTTTAAAAAGAAATAAAAGGGAGGTCAGTCAAAGAGGCAAAACCTCTTAAAGACAAACATTAAATTTAGGGGCTTTTATTTAAAAATAAACCACCTAATAAGGACATATTATTCATTGCATTTGTCTCATTACCTTTGCCTTGATGCCTGTAAGGGGATGGTATAGAGATAGATCCTAAGAAATGTACCCGTGGGGAGGGTATCAGGCATACACTCAGAAATGGTAAACTGTTAAATGCATGTGAAGAAAGTTTTTTCCAATGTATGTGAATGATACCATCTTCCATGTTTTGTGCTTGTGTGAAGCTTGTTTGCTGCCTCACTTAGAGGCTGTTCAGTGGCAGAAGTTTCACAAACAGCCAAACAAAAATAAGCAGCAAAAAACCTCTGGTTGGAAAGTCACTATTGCCAATAGTGCAACTTACTGCACAAAAGCCCTTAGTAACTTATTTTAATGTTGTTGCAGTTCAACCTATCAGGCAGCTAAGCAACACACAGCCATTTGCTAACTACCCCTTTCCCCCAGTGGGATGGGGCAAAGAATCAGAAAAAAAAAAAGGGTAAAACTTCTGGATCGACATAAAGAAAGTTTAATAGAACAGAAAATGAAAGGGTAATAGTAGTAGTGATAGTAATAATAATAATAGTAAAAGGATATACAAAACAAGTGATGCACAACACAGTTGCTTGCCCCCCTCTCACCAATGCCTAACTGGTCACCAAGAAGCAGACACCACATCCCCAGCCAACTCCCCTGAGTTTAGTTGATCAGTATGACGTCATATGGTATGAAATATCCCTTTTGGTCGTTTGGATCAGCTGTCCTGACTGTGTCCCTGGCTTCTTGGGCATCCCCAGCCTCCCTGTTGGCAGGGCAGTGCGGGAAGCTGAATAGTCTTTGACTTAGTCTAAGCAATGTTCAGCAACAACTAAAATATCAACGTGTTATCAATACTATCCTCATCCTAAATCTGAAATGCAGCACTATACAAGTTATTAGGAAGAAAACTAGTTCTATCTCAGTCAAAACAAGCACAAGTGTTCTTATTCTTGAGCTTTCTCTCTGCAAGTAACTCTAAAACATATGTAAAATACTGTACTACTGCTATTCCACATGAGAATCCCATGACAAAGGAATCCGTCTGTTGTTTCTTGGGTTTGGAAGTTTGGAAACAATCTCTTATAATAACCCGTGCCAGCTGTGAAAGGCAGCAAACAAACCTTGTTTCAAATACAATTAATGTGATTGAAGGAAGGTGAAAAAAATTAATCCTGAAGTTCTGTTTTCATGCTATTGTGGTTATACCAAGCAAAATCATAGAACAATAGTGAAAAACATTAGTGTTTACGTATAGATGAGGGTATGAACCATTTTCTGTCTAAAATAAGAATATGTATTTTCTCCTATCTTTAACTTGAGGGAATTGGGTTCTGTTACACATGCTGCTACGTTGAATTGCCCCAGGCCAGGGACTTTTTGCTGTTTCCTTTTCCCTGAAAGCAAGCCTTGAGCATCTAAAAATTCAGCAATAGAGAGGGAAAAGTAGAAACCCACAAATAAACATACGTGTCAAGTTGCATATAGTTTGCATTTTCCCATAGGCCATCAAGGGTACGCTCTTTTCAGTTTCTGTTACAGAAAACGCAAAAGCAACACACATTCTCTCAAGCAGAAGATCTTCCTGTGACCCACTGGAGTCAGAGCTGGCAGCCTGTCCTGCTGTTTTCCTGTGTTGCCTCCTCTCCTGAGTGAACGTGCATGTCCTCCTAAAGCAGAACAGACACATGGCTCTCCCACTGGGAGTCTATTACCATATTGCCCTATATTGTCTTAGTTTCTGTTAATGTTCTGTTCAAACATTGCCTACTGTGAAAGCAGACGCACTGTTTGCAGCAGCATCTTTCCCATAGGATTCCCATCTCCACAAGTATAATGCTGCAGGTGGTGATGTTCCCCTATTTCAGTTAATGGGTTGCGATTGTCCCTTTTAAGTGCCTGCAGCTCGTTCCTGCTTCATCTTCCAATTTGTGTGTAAGGCTGAAAAAGAACAGTTTTAGCCCTTTTCTCTTTTCCACCAATCTCTAAACTATTCATCGTTAATACTCTGTATAAATCTTGTGAAGTTAGTCACCCAAACAGAAGAGCTCTAAGCCTTGTTTAATACCTCGTTAAACTGTCTTCACTGGTTTTCTCATAAGAGCCCTTTTGTATGTGTTCTGGTAGATTTCCAGTAGTATTTGTGTTTGTTTGGGGGGAAGTTCTGATTCCTTTTACAAGTGTTCCTCTCCTTTCCTTGGTTCTAAGCTACTGTATGCTTTTCTGGTTTTTTTATCTTTGTGGGTTCTTCATCCTTCTGTGATAATCCAAGCCTTTACTTTCCTGTATTTTTGGTATTCTAGCCTTCACCATAATTATCTTCTTCCATGAAACTGGATGACAGTTGAAATATATTTCAGTGCTGAGCAGAATTTGCAAGCATTTTCATCTGCTTTTCTGAGTCCTATCATCTGTGGACAAAAAAAAAAAGTTAATAGAGTGCTACAAGAGTATCAGATCCATGAGGATTAATGTGATTCAGCTTTAAGGCATGTGTTCATTTATTTGATGTTTTTCTATATGTACTTATAAACATGTAACTACCATTTGTGCCTGGTATTTTGTTATACTTACCAAATCTGAGTTCCCAAACATGGCTTCTTAACCACTATGTTTATATATATTTAAAAGGACCTGTGAGATCCTTTAAAAATTTTGACATATGAAATGGAGTAGTTTTTCAAAATGTGTTTTTCTTGTGGTTCTGTGTTGTTTTTTTTTCTTTTTTCCACCTTCAGCTTAAGTCTTACTCATGGCTTTTTTCTTAGCTTTTGTATTCAGACTTTATCTTAGCCAGTTTCTTGTTGCAGAATCTCAGTACCTGTCAGTCTGATCTGGGATAATCCTACATTGTGCTTCACGATTGTTTTGAAATCTTTCTTTGATAACAGTAAATCTTATGGTGCTTTTTCCTTTGAGCACTTATAGATTTAAGTGCCACATCCTTATTGATTGTGAAAAAATCCAAATCCCTGTATTCCTAATTTTGTGTTGCTAAATTTGTATGTTTTGGTTTGACTTTAAAAATATTTGTATTCCTCAGTATAAAAGGAAGACAAGAACTGAAATAACTTGTATGTGATAGAGCTTTAATGTTCTGAAACATCTCTGATTATTAGGCAATGCTCATTACAAGTTCTAGGACATCACATCAACTAATACTGCTGAAAGGCAAGGTGCACTGCATTTCTACAGTATCTCATCCAGTTGGCAGTTAACCTGTTTGAGGTGAAAACTGAATTGTTTGTGGTACTTTTCTATCTATGGGGGTGTTTCTCATCTTGTTCTTTTGTAGGTTCTCATGGGAGGATTTTTCTATTGTTTGTTTGGCTTTTTTTCTTTTGCTCTGGTGTTTTTTTGGCAGGTTTGAATCTATTTGGACTAGTCTATCAATTTTCTGGTTCTCAATTGTTATTCCACTTTATAAAACTAGGTACCACGTTTGTTTCTTTCTAGTCCTCTGGGATACTTGTCCTACGGGATGCTTGTCCTCCATAAGTTCACAATGGTGGTGCAGAGATTGCTTCAGATACCTCCTTAGTTACTTTAGGGTGAGTTTCATCAAGTGCTGTGGGCTAGGCTGCACCTTTTGTCTTTAAGTTTAGATTAATCTTTCTGAGTAGCTCTACATAATTTACTTTCTTATGAATATTCATTTTTGATGCAAGTCTCCTTGAGTCATGAAGATCTCTTTAAAGCAGTTACTTTATGTCCCTTATGTCACAGTGTTTCCCCATCACATCAGGTTAGTTTTTCAGGAAAGTATTTCATGTTCCTTTCTAGCAACTTTCACTGTTGCTTGAAGTCTGTGTTTTTCTCAGCAGCCTGGTTTTGTAAAAATCTGTGCCATGATGTTCCTTATGATGCTGTCTCCAATGCTGTGCATTTGTCTCTGGTGATATTTGAATGAATGCCCGCATAATGGAGGGATCTGAACCTGCAGCAAGTAATGCAGTTTGGCAGAGGATGCTTTGCAGAGACAACAGTAGGTGCTGAGGAGCCAAAATTCGCACTGTTGTTATTAGAGGGAGTTACTTTGGACTAGTTTTACTCTCATCCCATCACTTGAACCTCCTTTGGTAATAAAAGTTTATTGGATGTCATTCTGGAGAACATCCTCAGATTTAATATTTTCCAAAATCAATCCAGTTTGCTTTCTTTGAGCCTGTTCCATAAGGCAGAGTAAATTTCTGATTTTGACTACTTCTACATTTAGTTCTAGTTAATGTCTTATAGTTTGACTCCTGCTAAGTAATTTGTTTCTACAGACAATGAGCTGAACAATAGGCGATGCTTTTGTTTTAGTTTTCCTCTAAGTGATGTTCTTTTAATTTTCTGTTTTGGAGACTCAAATATTCACCTGGAGTTTCAGAGATTTCATCCTTTGTACTTGTATGAATGTTGCAATCTGCATAATTTATTTAATTAGAAGTGCTTCCTAATCATCAGACAGGGAGTTACTCTGGGTTCGGTGCCCTGCCATTACTTTCCTTCCTGAGGCTGTTCCATTCCCTGTGGTAAGGCATAGTGAGAGGAAGATGACTCTGTTCTACTCCTACTGTGTTTCTTTCCAGTACCAATTCCTGAAAAAAAACCCATTTATTTTTTTTACACTGTCTTACATGCTTGAAGAAAGCCTTTCTTACATTGTGGACTTAATTTTGGATAGAAATTGAAAAATGTCAAATGTGAGCCAAAGTATTTTGTTTCATTCCTCAGCTATTGACTTCCAAAAAACCCCAATTATTTCCAGAGCCAAAAGACATTAATTGTCATAGCTCTGAAATCTGATCTGTTGAATCCCATTTGATTATGGGACATTGTTTTGAGCTTTGTCAAGACAATGAGAAAGCAATTATTTGCTCCATTTTCTTAAACTTAGAGCAAACAACAGAAAAATATCTCATAGGCAAAGACTGGTAACAAGACGAATACTTTTCTGATATTTTTAATATGTGTTTAACTGGTCTTTGCTGAACAAAGACTGTTCTGTTGATTTGCAAAATAAAATTGCCTCGATTTGTTTTTTTAACGATGAGTTAAGAAGTGAGAGGTTATATGATTGTACGTATGAATTTTCTCCGTTGTAGCATGTGTGTACTTTTGTTTTACTTTTCTATTATTTAAAGTAAAACAATAAGCTCTAGCTAGAATAATTTTATATTGTTAAAAATGAAAATGGAGAATGTAGTTTCCTATTCCAGTATTATTAGTAGGTAAAAAAAGAAAAAGGAAAGTAAATGCTAAGCATGATTGCATAGACTAAATATCTATAGGACACTGAGCACCTTAGTGAAAGATTTAGTGCATTGTAGTAAAATTACCTAACTAGTCCTGGTCTACACAGGTAAGTGCAGAAGAAGATGAGGAGGAGAATATGGATGTTATTTTTCATTGTTTTATGTAACAACGGAGAGATATTTAAGTAATTATCAGGCTGAGAACATTAAAGGGAAAAAAAATCCTCTTTATTCTACTAAATATAACAACGACGTGGAATTCATTCTTTCAAGATACTATGGATACTACTAGCCTGTGTCTAACTGGACATGCAAAAATTTTGTCAGGTAACTCAGACCAGATTTATTGATTACTGAAAAAAATTATGTTCCAGGTGTAACTTATTAGTGTCTGTTTCCCCAAACTGCCAGCCAAGTAAGCATTATTGTGGAAGGATCAGTCTATACTCAGCTGTTTCCTTCTGTTTCTCTGCTACTGAGCAATGAAAGAAGTGGGACAGTGCACAGCTGTCCTTTTCTGTGGTTCTAGTTTAGAACATTGTGCCTTCAGTAAAACCTAGATGGATGCGAGCCTAATCTGGTCCCTGGCAGGTTTTCACATCCATCTGAGGCACGAAGAGTAGCCTTTCAGGTCCACAGTCAGGTAACTATAGAGCTATCCAGCTATCGTAGGAAAATTAAGGTAATAATTTCCTAGCTTACATTTCATCTATATCTCCACTGAGTCTTTGTAAAGGCAACTTCAGTGTAGATGGTGTTTTACATATAACAGACACAAAACCCCAAAAAACAGATTATTTTTTCAGCTCTTTAGCATTAAGGTACCCTTACGAACTCTCAATGTTTCCTAATAGGTATTTAGAACTCTTTTACTGCTTCCTCCCCTCACACGTACAGTTGTTATTGGTGAAAGTGTATGTTTTCTAGTATATAGTATTGTGCAGAAGATTCTTTTCCGTGTGCAGTAGGAAGAAAAATACAGTCTGCTTTTGATTTAAATTAAACTTGAAAGCCTCAAAGAGGGACAAAAGCAGCATGTTGATGCCAAATTCATACTTCCTTCAAGACATTAATATCATCTTAATACACTGAAGGAATGAAGTCCTTAGTTCTAAAAGTAATTCCTGCAGAAGACAGAGGAGGCACTGCTTTGATGCAGTGCTGTTGCTATTTTTCTTTGACATTCTCTATAGGAAGCCCATTAATTTCTATTATATTTCCCCTGGCATCTTTCATAAATATTTTTCCCAATGGAAAGAGAGAAACGTATCACCATTATATAACTACAACTGCTTTCCATTATCAATAATATCATTAGACTATGTAAACTTAATTACTATAGCCTATAATGTTATCACAGTGATTTATTGTAGGGTCTTTTTCATCAGGCAAACCAACCATAATCTAAAGAATACGTTTTTATTATGAATTCAAAATGATGTGTCAAATGATTGTTATTTACTGTCCTCTAAAGTCACTTAGGAAGGGTGTGCAGATTTGCAGAGATTACTACATATTATTTAGCAGATCAGTGCAAGCTTTTTTACTTTACAACATGGTGTTCGTTCCCAGATATATTTTTAATTCTTGAAACAAATGCTGTAATCCTACCTTCCAAATGCATGTTATGTTCGTGTGAAACTCTATCCCAGACTACTATGTGTTGTTTAATCAACTACATATACAAATGCAATGTACTGTGTATTTATTCCATGTACTTTGATGTTGTTCACTTTGTTTCAGCTTTCTCTTGATAAATATGTTCAGAACTAGGACTTGTCAACAAAGGTTTTGGACACAACTGCTGTAAAGCCAAAATCTATAAAGTTGCTTTTTATTGTAATTGTTCTGTGTTCCTAGTCCTCCCAGAATTATTTTGCTTATGCATTTCTTTAGTCATAAATTTGATTCTTCAGCGATTTACTCTAAGAAAATTAATATAATCTTTTCAAAACTCTTAGCTGTTAGCCATAACTCTCTAAACTCCTATTTAACTTTCCAAGCATTACACATGCTTTCCCCATGTGCTTTATGTGAAGTCATCTCATAGCAAAGTGTGATTTTTCTCAGCGGGTTGATGGCATACAGTAATAATAAGTGCAAATAGTTTATACTTTTATGACTTCCAGTACAACAATCACAGAATACCACACTATTTATAAGAAACATTCAAATAATTTTGTATCTTAAATTTAAAATCCTGTCCTTAGTGTGAGTTGTGATGTGTCAAACAGGTTCAGAGCTACATTACTTGCTGATATAGAATCATAGAATAACCAGGTTGGAAGTGACCCTCCGGATCATCGAGTCCAACCATTCCTATCAAACACTAAACCATGTCCCTCAGCACCTCATCCACCTGTGCCTTAAACACCTCCAGGGAAGGTGAACCAGCCACCTCCCTGGGCAGCCTGTTCTAATGCCCAGTGACCCTTTCTGTGATTTTTTTTTTCCTAATGTCCAGCCAAAATCTCCCGTGATGGAGCTTGAGGCCATTCCCTCTTGTCCTGTCCCCTGTCACTTGGGAGAAGAGGCCAGCT
>WAAB01000863.1:60232-93929 GCA_013389865.1 Piaya cayana
CAGGTCATTGATGAAGACATTGAACAGGGCTGGACCCAGTACTGAGCCCTGGGGAACCCCACACCCCACTTGTGACTGGCCTCCAGCTGGATTTAACTCCATTTACCACTACTCTCTGGGCCCGGCCATCCAACCAGTTTTCCACCCAGGAGAGTGTGCATCTGTCCAGGCCAGAGGCTGACAGTTTCCGAAGCAGAATGCTATGAGAAACTGTGTCAAAGGCTTTGCTGAAGTCCAGGAAGACCACGTCCACAGCCTTTCCCTCATCCAGCAGTCGAGTCACTTGGTCATAGAAGGCAATCAGGTTAGTTTGTCAAGACTTGCCTCTCATAAACCCGTGTTGACTGGGCCTGATCACCTGGTTCTCTTGCATGTGCTTCATGATAGCACTCAAGGTCACCTGTTCCATGACTTTCCCTGGCACTGAGGTCAGACTGACAGGCCTGTAGTAGATAACCACACGAACATAAACCAAGTATCTTTGTGGATAGCTTTTTGGACCATAAAATCCAGTTATGAAGTTGTAGGAAAAACATGTATAAGAGAGATCATGTGCATCAAAGAATATTCCAAGTCTTTTAATTTTAATGAATAGTACTGCTGTGTTGTGTACCTTTAAGTACAAAAGAGAAACAGCAGGCCAGAGATAGAGGGTTTGGGTTGGTTTTTTTCTGCATACCTCATGAGTTACTTAAAGGAATGCCACTAAAAGTCTTCACATAGCAGGTAGTTCAAGTATTAATTTTTAATTGCTTCAAATATTGTGTTTCTCAGCATTATGTTGCTTGTGTCAATTATGTGATTATAGTATTTACAATTTATATATACTCAGTTCTTTTGTACTGGTGGGGGGAATTCTTTACCTAACACTTTGCAGTCAATCATGATTTCCAAAGTGATAAAAATTGTGTAGAGGAGGATTCTTTTTACGAATGGTAAATGCATGCATGAACACAGACAGGCACATATATGCTTTGTGTGTATAAGGGCCACATGTCTTTCTGCATACCTATGCAGAAAATTTGTATCCTTTTCTTTTTGGGGTGAGATGGAGCTTAAACATCTTCGAATGAGTTTAATTTCTGTTACTAAGAGTCAAAATAGACATGTAAGTACAGAGATGTCAAAGGGGGAATACAGTATAAGCAATGCATTTTTTTTCTCTCCAGATCTGAAATGGAGACTTCTTGAGAAGTTTCAGAAGAGTGTATGCTCACTACAAGGGGAGTAGATGACCTTTAAGGCCTCTTCCAATGAGACTTTTTTATGGTTCTGTGTTCTTTTAGAGGAGGAATTCAAAACCAGAAAAAAAATCTTAATTGTTTTTACAATGTAAGAGAAAAAAAATATCTATTTTGATATGGCTGAAAATTTTACTTGTACAGAGGCTGTGTTAGCAGACCTTACTTAAAGGTTGCCTGTGACAGCAAGGACTGTAACTGAAAAGGTGCTTTCTAGGGGGTGAGGAGTGATATACGTCTATGTAGATCTGAGATAACTGAAATTAGACTTTCTGGTGTTCAAGGCGGGGGGGGTTCTGTTCTTTAACCCTTCTCAACATTTGTTTTCTATTCTCTGTCATCTGTAAGCTGTTCTGCTAGGACAGGCATGGAGTCTATGGGGAGGAATAGGGAAAAACAAGTTGCATGTTCTCATTTACTTTCATGGCAAGTACACCTCTCTGTAGTACAAATACCTTTAGGAGAAACCGTGAGCTTTGGAAGACAGTGAAATTAGTGTAACATAACAACTGTGAGGCTGTATACTAGGTATTTAACTTAAAAATAAGGAAACTAGTTGTTATACTGTTTTCTAATTATCTGGAATTTTTCAGGGCTCCTGGTTGTACACTCTTATCACAGGCAGGCATATACTAATCACTGCAAGCCTTGTATTTCTACAGTTTCTTGTTAGGTATCTGTGATATTTAAAGCTCTATAAATATGTTTGTGCTCAAAAAAAATTATTCTTCAATTATTATTTATAGTGATTTGGTTTATACAGAAGTTTCAAGTATCTCCAGGTGTGATTACTTGAACGCATCTTAAAACTTTTAAATGCATGCTTAGGACATCAAGAATTGCTTGTATTAGTTTTCCTCTCTTACCATAATGTTATTTCAATAAGTACATTTCGGTGGGAAGGAGGAATAAATGCATGTACAAATCTTGTTGCTTTGGAATTCATTGCCCATATAAAAGTGCATTCCTCAACTTTCCTAATTCTGCAGATGTACGTCTATGATTCTTTCTTTTTTATTTCTAAAAAAATTGGTCACAAAGTTATTTTCCCTTTTTTTTCCCCAGCAAAAATAAGCACCATAAGGCCATTGCTGTATGAGTTTGTTTCAAGTTTCCTTTATTGCAGGCAATTACAGTGACATTATAATATATTTGATCTACTGCCCTAACTTTTATTTTATTTTGTAGTCATATGTTATTATTCTGAGGATACTGACTTGACAGCTTTACTTACAGTGGCCAAAGCTTACATCTAAAATTTCTTTGCCTTTAACTGTCTCATTGATAAGTGGTGAGAAGTCTTTTGGCTCTTGCAACCAATAAGCAACAGTTGGTCCTTTCACCTCCCACTAGGAAGGGAACCTTCTATCTCATCCTAAAGACCTGTACCTGACTTCTGATCGTATGCTGTTCAGAACCTCTTTCATTGTTTCATGACAAAATCTGGTTTCAACCCAAGTAGTTTGTGGTTTATCTATCTGTTCTGGCTTGAGGTAAAGTAGAATCAGTTTTCTAAATTTTCAGCTCAGCCTCATCTGAGTAACTTCATTTTCTGAAATGAACACTTTGTGATAACACTTAAAATTTATGATTATCATCAAATTAATGGGGCATCGATATGCAGAAAGGCTCTTGCTTACATCTATCCCTGTGAAGATGAAGGGCATCCTCAAGTTGGTGGAATACCATAAGTCAAAGAGGCATAAAAGGATCACATCTGTATCAAACTGACAGAGCATGAGAGTCAATCCCTAGGAGTCTAATAAGCGCTCTGTCTGCGTTTTTGCCCCTGACCCTGGATCCAAGTGTTCCCAAATCTAGTTCCTGAGTTCAGCTCCCATCTGCTGCTGAGTCCAGTTCAGATCCTTTCCTAGTGCTTGCCTTGCAGCATCAGCAGCGATGTATCATCACTGGGGGATTCAATTTCATATCTTTGCATATATTTTGTTATTTTCTTATTAATAGTAATTTCATCATCATAATAATTATTGTTGTTATTGCTGTTGTTATTATTACTGTTGTTATTGTTATTGCATCATTAAAGCTGTTTTATTTTCCAACCTACATGTAACTCTCTCACGTTTCCCTTTCCCTTGGGATGAGTGATCATCAGCACAACAGATCACATTTAGCTGCCAGTCAAGCAGAGTGGGGCTAAGCCATGACACCATCTTACTCTTTTTTTATTACCTAGGGCACTCATCTTGTTAATGTGTATCATTATGTGCCCACTTCAGCTTTTATTTTTACCCTTCATGAGAAGGCGTGTCTCTGGCAAACATGATTCCTTGTTGTTGCTGCTTCTAGTGTGTACAGTATCTGATTTCACGTGTAGTAGTTCTTCTTTCACCACCTAGATGTGCCTACTTTATGGCAGTAGGTTACAAATTGTATCAGTTGCTTCTCGCCAACCTTGATGGCAAACAGCAGCTTCAGGCTAAATGAACTTAATTAGTTTGTCAGCCTTGAACTGCTGCCTTCTCAGTCTCTCTACAGTATGACAGTTGAGGGAAACAGAAGGTATTGAGGGAGACTGAGGTAAAAGAATGTTGACACTATAGGCTGTAGCAGGGAACCCTGGAGATAGGTCAAAATGAGACAGAAAGGAGAAAGCACTGTAAGATGAATGAATGATTGATTTGTCAGCATCCCTTGCAGATCTAAATTAATTCATCACTAATAAGTTCCATGATTAGCATTTAAACAGAGCTCACAAGTGAGATTACTATGGTGCTCTTGGAAACAGAAATATTAAGGTGCTTATTATTCATAGTTTAGGGGAGTTCAAAGAAATACAGAGATTGACCATTCAAGTGTAGAATGAAATAGTTTTAGTCCTGCTTCAGTGAATTACATATATGCCCATATTGTAGTCACATGGAAATAAGGTTTAAACGTTGTTATTGTTTTACTGTTTCAAGGTATAATGAATTTTCCCTGCACATACCTGCATCTTGTCAGAGTATCTTAATACAGAATGACTCCTGCTTAAATTCTCAGCCCCCTGATTAGAAGTATTCTGGAAACTTTAAAGCGACTGGTGATTTTGCTGTCAATGTACACTGCTTTTGTGGATAGATCGCTCAGCTATGTCACATACCTATTAAATAATAGAGTGATTATTTGGTTTGCAAATTTTTGTGCTGTTGTGTTAGCCACATAAATTGTAGCTCAATGCATCTGAGTTCCTGAATAATAAGATACAGTAGGAATTGGGTAGAAATGTGAGTGAGCAGTTAGTGTTGTTCCTTTAAACATATGCAGCTTGGAAAGCAGATGGAATTGTGTTCTCATGATGTTTAAGGACTTTTAGTGCACTGCGTATCACCAGCATCTGGAGACCAATTACTGAAGAGGCTCCATAGGGGTCCTGCCTCAGGGTTTTTAGTTGGATGAATAATATATAAACTCTATAGTTTCCCACAGAGAGCAACTGGAGCAGTATCAAAAGGAAATAAGCCTTTTAGGAGTTGAACTAAAAATAACAGCACAGGATTTAAAGTGAAGCAGTTTTGCTTTTACATGCAAAGTCAAATACAGTATATCAGTTACATGAATTTGGCAGGGGGTGGGATTTTTGCCTTCGTCATTTCAGAATCTTGTTTTTCCTAATTTTGGCATACAGCTATTTGAAAGAATTAGCACAACACTGTAAGGCTTATTCAGACACACCAAGAACTAGCATACTAAGTTTCCTTTTAAAGAAGTGGTGGAAATGATCTTTAATATGGGCATCATTCATTTTGTAACACAAGTTCAGCATTATAGTACTCAAAATGTAACCGGATTTTATCTCACCTATCATTGTGGCTGGCACTCTGTTTACTCGCTGTGCTGTTTTGCAACTAGAAACAGATTGCAAAGCAGAATATCCAATACTATTCAAAACAATCTTTCAACTCATGATATCCTTTCAAATTTGTACTGATTTTCCTATTTGAAAACAAAATACATTTCAAAAGGGAAAGAATAATATTTGAATGGTGGTACTTGGGACTGTCTCTTGTTTAATTGTAAATTAAATTCTTCTTTACTATTTCATTATAATACAGATGCAAGCAGAAATTCGCTGAGTGGGGTCTTTAGGCCCGAAGAATATATTAGTTGGAGAACACTATTGAGACTGAAGCAGAAGAAAACAAATGAGAATGTAACTGTTATTAACAAAAATAAAATAAACCCACCAACATTGTCATTGGTGCTATATTTGTTTTAGTACAAATTCCTGCCACATATTTTGGTTAAATCTGAAAGCTCAGTCCCCTGAATTTTTAGTTATGGTAATAATCTTCATGAGGCAAGTATTCCTATCAACTTCAACATAACTGTTCAACTGAATATGCAGCTGAAGCATTTGCAAGTCTGATCTTGACCACAAAATCCCCTAAATGATATCAAAATTGAAGGGAAAAAGGTAACAGTAGCATGACATTCCTGGGAGAAAAGAATCAGAGTGTATGTGGAAGCCAAGTGTTGTACTAATGTTGATTGATTTGATATTCAGAGCTTTGGATAAAACAAATGCAGCTTACCCTCCAAGAGAACAGAAAATGCTATATTACTAAGTAAATAATTATTAGCATGCAATGGAATGCTAGAACCACAATAAAAATCAGGGTGTAGTTGTACCAGATTACATAACAATTTATATTGAAAGTATGTAAATTATCCTGCTTTTTTGCATGAGAAACTACCCATGTAGTAAAGCAGGGAGGGAAAAGTAGCTACCCTGACTAAGTAGCTGGCTAAACTGAATCTAGCTAATATAGCAGATCTCAAGTTGCCCTTTCATGAGATTAAAACAGTCCCTTTGCTTCAGCTGTTCCAAACCCTGCATCGTTTTCTGAATTGTCTTGAGTTGTTCATGTGCATCATTGCTTTCTAGGGCTGGTAGTCTGTTTCTGATGACGTTTGAAAACATCCTTCGTCATCTTTCCTCCATTCCCATTTTTTTTCTTTCCAGACCCTATTTCCAGTCATGAATATATCTAGTGTGACTTAGGGGTATCTAATCATCCTTCTTTTGGTGGTCAATCAGTCCACTGTGCCACTGCTTCTTTCTGAAAACAGTATCAGGAAGGTTATTGATCTTGAAGGTTAAAAGTGTGCCTTTGTGCCTTCGAATTTACTGTGGGGATTTTAAAGGCAAAGGAAAAGTTTGGGTCATCACAGCAATAGAAATGAAAAAGAATTCAGAGTGCACAGAGATAGTCAAAGCAGCAAAGGAAGTAAATCACGGTTGGTGTTGTAATGGGATACTGAAACTGGTGAAAAAAAAAAGACAGAGGGTTTCCAGGTGTCACATCAAAACAAATTGGTGTGGTTTTTGTTTTTTTTTAAATTCATGCTTCCATTATAAACATAGATTAAGGAGCACAGCCCAATCACTAATTTATTTTTTTTTCTGTCTATTCTTCAGCTCTTAGTCTGAGTGTCTAATATTGATTGACATCTGAGTAATATATCTAATATGACCATATATGTAATTCACTGAAGCAGGGCTTGGAAGCAGAAATAATTATGAACTGGCCAGGATGTCCAGATGATTCAGGAGTTATTATTTACCCTGGAGGTATTTAAAAGAAGAGTAGATGAAGTGCTTAGGGATATTATTTTGTAGTAGACAGGTACGGTTGTACCAGATGGTCTCAAAGGTCTTTTCCAAACTAGGGATTCTATGATTCTATAATAGCCCTCACTATGAGGGAGTAAAAAAAACCAGTATGAGGAGGAAATTTAGGGTGTGCATATATGTTTTTGTTGAGTTTCGGTTTTCATTTTTTAAGTAAGAAAGCTGAAGACTTCAAAATCAGACAGTTAAAACTTCATTTATGTGGAAATAATTTTTTTCAGTAACTTCTAATAACCTCCCAGAACAGGCAAGTGAACTAAGCCTAAATCCCTGAGAGCACAGAAGTAGATGGTGTGGGTATACACTGTCTCAGTGACTTAAGCCTGCAATCTCAAGTGATGCTGCTACAAAGCAATAAAGCATTTCTGCTTCTGCTGATGCTATAAAAGAACACAGAAACAATACATGTAGTCCCCATAAGTCAGTCACTGTCAATATCATTGTTAATTTCTGTGCAGAACACTGGTTTAAGTCAGGTAAGGAGGAGAGGAGCTGCTTGTTTCTGGCCACCTGCACACAGGGACTTACTGTTCCCTCTCAGGGAGGATTGTACCTAAGATGTTTCCTTTCCTTATCTGTAGGTCAGCCTGAGGTTGCAGACAAATACGTCACCTTTCTTCTAAGCATTCTCATGGCATAGTAAGTCTATAAAATGAGAAGTCTGTAAAAATAGTAAGTAATAAGGTACGCTTGATCCCTCTAGGCACAAAGGTACAGCTCATCCTATCACAGTTACAGCTCTTCTAAGCTGCTGGAATGAATCCTTCCACTCTTTGGTATAATACAGTTATGTCTCTTGCACTAAGGACTGCATTCAGCTACATGTGGGAATGGAAATGCACACACCAAAATAAAAGTACAAAGGAAAAAAGATATAGCATGTTCATTTTAATGCCTTTGTTTCTACTTAGGATGGCACTTTTACTTTGCTAATTACAGTTCTAGGGATGGGAGACAAATACCTGGTTTAGTATCTCATCTTAGTAGCAATTTGTGCTCCATGCCCTTCCATCTGTGAGAATTAGTTTACACTAATTTCACATAGCAGCTGAATATGAAAGATGTAAGCTATGCCTATTTTAAGACCTATTTTATCCATCCAGCAAATTCCCACACTCAGTATCAGATATACTCGAAAATCTAATTGTCAATTAAACATAATTCTTATCGTGGTTTGTCTGCCAAGATTCTTTTGTTATTGCTTAGTTTCTGTATAATTGAAATGCATTTTGCAGAAAATCATAGCTTATAAACTTTCTTTTATATAAGGTTGTATTTGGCTCAACTAGTAAAACTGTTAGTTCATTTACAAAAGCAAACACTTTCCTAGGAATGGTAAAAATAAGAAAAATATAATTTTATTTCAGTTCTGGACTTTACAGCCTTGATAATGACAAAAAGTACTTCTTGATTTGCAAATTGAGCAACTATTGCATCGGACCAATTTGGAGAAAGCCTAATTTTTTTTTTTCTTTTGGAGGAAAACACACTTCAGTGTGTTCCAGAAAGTTGAGAGATGATTGTTCAGTGTTCTGTGTCTCAGCCTCTGGAGACTTGATTTCTCAATAGCATGTAGTGATAACCAGGGCTCTCAATACTCTGATTTTCATCGTCTTACAACTTCTGCGCAGGACACTTCTTTGAAAGTTTCGTGAAATATTAAAAACTTTTTTTCCCCTGGTATTTCTCATCTAATGCAACATATCTATGCACATTTCAAACAGAGCACTTTTTCAAATCTTGGTGTTTTAGGAGTACGTTCGAGCAATCTCTAATCATAAAAGTTTAAAACTCAAAAGCAACCTGTAACTAGTAATCACAATAGATGGGTTTTTTCTTATTTTTCTGAAAGAACCACATGTTATTTTGTTTTCCTGTTACATATGCTGGAAGAGTTTTTTGAGTAAAAAGAATGGTATTTGTGTATACATATATGTATGTGTAAATATATACACACACAGATAAACATCACAATTATATATATGTATTTCCATCTTCTTGTAATGGGATATAAGGTAGAATTGAGAGTCATCTTTCCTTTTCATAGTAGCATCTGCTAAGCTGTAGTTTAAATGAAAGATTACTTTAACAATACCTTCAGTCACTTGTTAATGAAAAAATAATTCTATTCCAGTGCTGCAGTTTTACATTTTTAATGTTTGTTTTACCTTATAAAGCTGGTTTAGCATTTTAAAGAAGAAACAATGTTTCAACTACCATATGTAGCATATATTTGATTTTACCCCATACTCTTGAACTGTTTACAAGATGTAGGTTTTTTATGTATCTATTAAATAACCAGATTCCTCCTGGTTTGATTTTTTTCCTACTGATTGTTATACCAAGACGTGTTCAGTCAAAAATTGTCATCTTGCCAGCAAAGTAGCTGCTTTGTCTGATTTGATCTTTGCTACATGAACGTAGCATTGTGACTATTCAGCTGTTTTCTAGGAGGTGAATTGTGAGATTCCAAGCAATTACATAGTTCCCTCCATGTTTTTTGCATTGTTTTAAAGTGACCACAAATTTAAAAAACCCTTCACTTTGACCAGAGTTATCCTGCATGCTATTGTGATAAAGAGAAAGCAATCACCTTTCTTTACAGTTTGCCACAGTGTGGCAGTAGTTCTGTTTGACTCCTATGTGCTGATCCTGGCTTTTGTTGCTAAGATTAGGCATTTGCTACTCGGCATCCATCTGGTACCTTTCCACAAATTCCAACTCTTGTCCTACTGATACTGGCCAGGATCCAGGAGCATTAACTACAGTATAGTAGAGATACAGCATGACATTTTAGTTACCAGCGTGCTTTCCTCCTTCAGCTTTTTGTGGATATTCAGTGCTGAATTTCCTTACTTTATTAACTAGGTAATCAAGGCTGAGTTACCTCTGGTAGGATTTTCCTGTGGCACACACCTCTGCATTTCTATGGGAAGTCACTACTTTTGCCTTTGAGCTGTCCCCCTCTGTACCCCTTCTCAGGCTGTTTTTTTCCTCTGTTTCATCTTCCTTGGTGATGGTGGCGGTGGTCACATTGTATCTCACTGTAGCAGCTCATTCAAAAGGACATCACAGACTGACAGCTTTCAATTTTTATTTACTTATTCTAGTCTTACACAGATATGAACTCTAGATGCAGCATTGCTGTATTGAGGGATGATTCTGTGGCTAAATTCTGTTTAATCCCAGTATCATAATCTGGTCTAAATCTATAGACTAGAAAGAAAACTTAGTAATACAAGGTAGCTGTGTGTATACACACGTTGATTACAAGAAAAATCAATAGGTTTAATGACCAAACTATTGAAGTTGTGCCATCTTCCTTTCAGTAACTTGATTTAGTAAAAATATACTCATTCATAAAACTTTAACAAATGTGGTCCCTATAAGTTTGTGAGAGGAAACAGCACCTGATAATGTGTTCTCTTAGAAAGGTCAATCTAGAGATAGCAGCCTGCTGCTTGCTTCCTGCAGGTGCCTGAACATGTGTGACTGCTCTCTGGTTTTGTTGCATGGAGCATATGCAAGAAACGTTTTTGATGTCAGAAGTTAATAAAAGTTTTCTGCTCAGAGAAACAAGAGAAAGAGCAACTGATGTTACATTCTTCTAAATAGATAGTCATGTGTGTTATGAACTGGATCTTTAGAACAAATGCTGAGCATTAAAAATAATGTATTTCCTTTTGAGTGAAATTTCAGACTCTTCTGTGAGTCTTGCCTATCTATAAGGTCATTTTTATGGAAATTCTGGCCTGTTGATGGAAACTATCTGAGGTAGACTTGTTCACTGATATTAATATATGGAAGCTGAATTCATGGGGTTTTAATTCCAGCTGTAGTGACTACTTTTAGGCACAATACACAACAATGTACTAATGATACATGAAAGTAACTAGACTGTTTTGTTAGCAGCCATAAAGAGAATAATCACAGAATCACAGAATCACCGGGTTGGAAGAGACCCACTGGATCATCGAGTCCAACCACTCCCACTAAACACTAAACCATGTCCCTCAGGACCTCGTCCACCCGTAACTTAAACACCTCCAGGGAAGGCGAATCAGCCACCTCCCTGGGCAGCATATTCCAGTGCCTAATGACCCTTTCCGTAAAAAACTTCCTCCTAATCTCTAACCTAAACCTCCCCTGGCGGAGCTTGAGGCCAATCCCCCTTGTCCTGTCCCCTGACACCTGGGAGAAGAGGCCAGCTCCCTCCTCTCTACAACCTCCCTTCAGGTATTTGTAGAGAGCAATGAGGTCTCCCCTCAGCCTCCTCTTCTCCAGGCTAAACAGCCCCAGCTCTCTCAGCCGCTCCTCATAAGGCCTGTTCTCGAGCCCCTTCACCAGTTTTGTTGCTCTTCTCTGGACACTCTCCAGAGCGTCAACATCCTTCTTGTGCTGAGGGGCCCAGAACTGGACACAGTATTCAAGGAGCGGTCTCACCAGTGCCGAGTACAGAGGGAGAATAACCTCCCTGGACCTGCTGGTCACACCGTTTCTGATACAAGCCAGGATGCCATTGGCCTTCTTGGCCACCTGGGCACACTGCTGGCTCATGTTCAGCCGGCTGTCGACCAACACCCCCAGGTCCCTCTCCTCCTGGCAGCTCTCCAAACAGACCTCCCCCAGTCTGTAACTCTGTATAGGGTTGTTGTGCCCCAGGTGCAGGACTTGGCATTTGGCTGTGTTAAACCTCATGCCGTTGGACTCTGCCCAGCGGTCCAGTGTGTTCAGATCCCTTTGCAGGGCCTCCCTACCCTCCAGCAGATCAACACTTCCACAATAATACTTCTTTTTCTTCAGAATAACTATGGAGTGTGATACCTACGAGATGAGAAGATGTTTAATTTTTATTTTAATTTGGAGGGCTGGTATACATATTGGGCCTGATGAATGAGTATGTCTCATTCAGAGAGGATAGTTTATCAAGAGGAGGCAGGGTGGTTTTCATAGAAAATGCCTTAAATATCTGACTCCTGGAAGTTCATAGAAGCTGATGTGCAAAATTCATTAACAGTACAACTAACTGAAGATCAGCTGATTTGTGATACCTTCTCATGCTATATAGTAGCTCAGACTCCTGAGTGTGAAAGGATAAGGCAATTGCTGATATCTGGGTGGTGTGAATGATATCACATCTCAATCTGCATCACCAGTGATAAGGGGAAATAATTTCAACTACATTGATTGTATAAGATTTGCTGACAATTCCAGAAACCTAGGTTTTCTTAAAGAGGAGGTAATGAATAATTAGCTCAGTAAATTCTACAAAGCTTTGAAAACTTTTGTAACTCTTTCTCAAAGGGGAGGGAGTGAAGAAGGAGGGAATGAGAATTGTTATCTGAGAAACTGACACTGTATTATAGTCAAAGATCTGATGAATCCTCTTTTTCATCTCTCATGTTGGTGACTTCTTCAAAGAGAGACAATGTGGTTATTTCTTACCTGTGAAAAATGAACCAGCTGCAGAAAAAGATAGCAATTTTAAAATGCCCTCTGATGTTTTGCTGACTAAAAGATGGAGCTATGCTAACTAAAATTAATTATATGCACAGTACCTCCAGTTTTAGGGCATGTGTAAAATTCTGATGGAGTCATCATATTAGGTATTATTTACCATAAGGACCATGTTTCCTCAGTTCCTTGAGCTATAACAGTATAGTTTAGGGATTTTAAGATTTTTTTTTTCTTTTTCCCTTCTCGATGTAGTTTAACTTGCTGATATCAACTTAGAGGTATAGGTAAAAAAATGTGAAGTTGACTGAAAGGTTGACTCTGAAAAAGTAGCCAGAATTGCAAATAGGAAAGCCATTGAGTGAAGAAAACAGAAACATCATTATGCCATTTATGTACCCTTGATTCATCCACAAGTTAAACCTTGTTTGCAATGCTGCCGTCTCAAAAATGGCGTGGTAGAATGGGGATAGACTTGTAGAAAACTAACATGAAAGCTCTATGATATGAAATTGCTTTCCTACAAGTGTTATAGATGCTAAATGATTATATTGATTGAGAGACTGAAAAATTTAAAGACAATTCCTTAAGGGTTCATAAATGCAAGGTCTGATTAAAAAAAACCCCAAGCCTGAGACTGTGCCTGTAACTCTTTTTAATTAATAAATCAAGAAAATCAACCAAGATAACCTTCAAGATATTTCCCTCCTGAGTTGACACACAGCTGCTTACATGCTACCAGTGTTCAAAGTAATTCTACTGATCATTTTCTGAAAGGCTGTTGAGGATCTTTGTCATTTTTGCTTTCACATCTTCTACCGACAAAAAAATGGCTTCCTTTGAGCACCAGCCTGACCTTTGGGAAGAGACAGAAATTACAGGGAGCTAGGTCTGGTGAGTAGGGTGGGTGCTGAGGAAAAGTGATGGTGCTAATGGCTAAAAACTGCTTTACAAATTGTTGTGGGGTGGCATATTGTTTTGATGTTAACCTGCTGTTCACTCTTGCACACCAACATTTCCCAACTCAGGGTAAGAAAGCATCTATATTTGAATGCACATCCACTTTTACTGAGTGAAGTGATCAAGTTGAGCCTTGTCTCGCTGTGACAGGTTAGGACATGTTCTATAATCATCTCTTTGTCTCTCCCCTCCCACTCTTGATTCCTGAGCTATAGGGTTAGTCTTGGAGGGGTTCTGTCTCAGACCTCATATGTAGGCAAACCCTTTACCTCAGGTTTCTCTGAGGTTCACACTTGTAGAAATGGAGAGTTGTAGGAAGATATAATGGTAAACTTAACTGTTCTCACATACTTTCAAAATTACTTGCTACCTGTCATGCAGAAGATGCTAGATTCACCTGAACCTACAAGGGCTTTCTACTCCAAACTGATTCAAGATAAAAGTGAAACTGAGAAATGACATGCATTAAAAATTCCTTTTATAATAAAATAAAACCAGAATAATATACAATAAAATCCAGGCTTAGAAACAAATTTCACAGAGGTTTGTTGAGCCCGGCATGTAACCCTGCCTTAGAACACTTACCTACTCTCTCTGAAGTGAATGAAGTTTTCCCTGGTTTGTGACTGCAGAGTTATTCTACTCTCTATTTTTCCTCGAAAACAATTGCTCAAACTGGGCTATGAACAGACAAAATACAGATCCATGATTAAATATTTAATGAGAGCAGTATTTATGGGGAAAAAAAAATGTTTTTAAAAAATGAAAGAGATTGAGTTTAATGGAAACCCGTTTTTTTGTTTTTCTACTCTTATTGAGGTATCATAATGAAGATTTACTGTTAAATGACCATCATATTAATTCTTTCTGAGAACTCTTAAATTTAGTGATGCAGGGGTGAATTTTGCTGTTCACAAATAAAAATATAGAGATTTGTTCCAAATTATTGCAGGTTTACTTCAATTTAGTTAATCAAGGTCTGGTTCTGAGCCTCTCTTTTTTGGTGGAAGAAGATTAAATAATCCAAAATTGAATTTTAGTCTGTCTAAGTAATAAAAAATCAACCTGTTCTATAAGGTTAACAAAAAAAAATCTAGCATGTTTTCAGAGTCTTTCATTGTGTTCTCCCTTTCTTCTGTCACAACAGGAATCAAGTCAGTCTTCAGAAGTCAGGTCCCTTTCCAGTTCAATGAAATTTGGGACATGATTTCACTTGTGTGAATTAAAAGTAGTGGAATTTCCTAGTCATTTTTCCTTTTGTTCTGGGATCTGCTATTGTTGGAGCGAGAACCAAAAACTTTATTATATGCAGTAGTTTGAATTAGTTGCAAATCAAGAAAAGAAATGATTTAAATGTATGTGATAGTTTTAAAGTTACAAGAAATCTTAAAACCTAGTTTTTTAGAAAGAAGTGTTAGTTACTTGGGAATGCTAGGAGTTTGATAAGAGCTAACAGTACCTTGTTAAAAACAGACCATAAATCACTCATATAGCAAGATAAGAATAGAGTTTAGCTAACCAGAGTTAATTAAGTAGGCATAGGAGAAAACTGGCAATGACTTCACGTTGGACATTGCCCAAAACGAGAAAGGTAAAAAGTTCACACTGAGGATGACTGCTTACTTCATCAAGAGGAAGAGTATGTGCTTCCTCCCACAACCACCAGAAGGAGGCGCACAGGCGCAGAAAGGGCTGATGGCGTAATTCACTGATGAAGTCATTGAAACATACATATGCATTAGGCAATGATGTAACCTGTTGAATATACATTAGATTGCAAAACCTCACAGGGATAAATGGCAGTCACATTGTAACGATCATGGGGGGATCAGATTTGGGAACTACTGTCCCCTGATCCCTTTCCCCCCCCCCCCCCCCCCGCCAATAAAGCACCAAAATATATTCTCTTCCCGGAGCTTTATGTGTTTATTGTCACGCCGATGCTAAAACTATAAGGGAATATCAAACATATCAAGAACAGTGCCATTGGCAGTGTAGGCTTAACAAATTCAAAGAATACAAACCAAAACTATCTGCTATGGAGTCGAGTGAGACTGGGCAAAAAGGAAACCTACCCAATGGTGTCTAGAAAGGCCATAGAAGAGTAGTAGAAAAATTAGAAAAAAAAATTGGATAAAACTTTATACTTGCTTTTTAATTATTGATATGTAAATTATTGTATCCGTGTTTTTTCTGGTTTTATTCTTCATATGTGATTTTAATGTGTATATCTGATACTATTTGTGAGAAACTCTCAAGGTTTTGGAACTTTGATTAAAAAATATAACACACAATTTCCACAATGCCAAGGTTAAATGTTGAGACCAATTGTCATTTATTTATTGCTAATTTGTATTTCATACTGTAGTTGTGTACAGAACATGTTGACCATTATAAACATAGAATGACTGTTCTGGCCTCTAGAGTTTTGCGTTTGTCTTTGAGATCATATTTTTTACAGGCATTTACAGATTCTGCAGCAAAGCTATTAATTTTGTTTTGATATTTGATAGCCAAAGGAAGGAAAATAGTTTCTGCTGTGAAAATTCTGTAGAAAGTCTTCATAATTTTTAATTGAGATGTTTCCCTTTTGAAAAATAATGTTTTCTGAAAGTTAGTAAATTCTTCTGAGAAGAATCATTGCTTTCTTTGAAACACTTCAACAGAATAATAATATAAAATTAAAAAGGAAAGAGATGAGAAACAATTTCAAAACAATTTTCACTTTACCTTGCATCATAGTTTGCTCTGAGGAAAGAAAACAGTTCTGACTTTTTCTCAGATTTTAGGATTGCATATATTTTAACTTATTAGCTTTGCTAAACAGTTTTGAAGCTGTTCAAAGAAGTCAGTCTGTAATCATCCCTACATCTACTTTTTCTTTTTTTTTCTCATGCATTGCATAGTTTTTCTAAACAGGCAAATATACATAAAAAAAATAAATTATTAATCATCTGAACACAAACTTGTACACAGTACAATCTCTTGAAAGTTTTGTAACAAAGATACATCAAAGAGTGGCCCTGTTGTTCTATTTTAAGACTTGGAAAAAAGTCTGGGTTTTGAACAATATATCAATGGAGGTAGGTTTTCCAACAACTTTTTAAAATCTAATGAAAGTTTAAATAAAGTCTAATCAAAATTTAATGAACACAGAAAATGTTGATAATATAGCAGTGCTATGCTGTGTATGTTTGTGTTCTCTCTCTACAACAGCACAACAAATATATGGACCATACATCACTAGGACACTGACAACTCTAGGTTGTCTTTTTCTTTTACTGCTTTCCAAAATGCAAATTTTACAGCTTCCTTATCAATTGCTTGTACAAACTGGATGAAGTCTGGATTTTATCCAGAAAATTTAGTTTGTAAGTGTATCAGGCAGTCAGCTACAAACTGATTTGCTTTTTTTTCAATTTGAACTGTCTGTTAAGATTCGAATAGCCTTTGTAATATATAAGTGTTATGTTTGAAGAGCTTGGAGAAGCTGATCATTCTTATAACATCTGGGCTAACCTACTAGTAGTTACTAGAGCTGGTTCTAGAATCCACTTTATAAGATTTGTATGTTTATATCTGTATAGATAACATTTTGTGTATTTGTAGAGCATTTCCTGTTCTGGAACATTTTGTATCCTCTGCTTGGAAAAAGGGCCAAATAAATTTGGAAAAGTGTATCAACTGTAAGCAATTATATCCTATATAGACTATTCTCCTGAATTTTTTAAGTGTTTCAAGTAAATGCAATTTTTAAAATGTATAAAATTCCTTGTAACACAATTAATTCTTATAAAACCCTAGTAAGTAGATTTTAAAAAACCCTAAACCTAGCGAATAAATGGAATAGCAGTTTCATTACATTTACATGTTTTGTGGGTATTCTATACAATTCAAAAAATACTTTTGAAAAAAATATATTGAGAGCTAAAATATGTAGCTATGTAATGTGTCTTTTTAAAATATTCTCAGTATGGGGATAAAAATGGATGATTCAGAAGGTTTTGAAACTCTTTTTATCTTCAGTGGCATTTGTCTTTCCATTAATTATTCTCTTTCCATTTGTGCCACCCCATTGCAAACACGCTTTTCAAGCCTTTGAAGGCATGAAGAAATCTATATTCAGAATTTGGGGGAAAAAAATGGTCTTTTAACACAAACAGACCTTTGGCAGATTTAACACATCTGTAACAGCTGTTATAATTTGCCATAATTTTTAATGCAACTTCATAAAGAAAAGGCCGTAACTCCCAATTATAAATGCAACTGGCATATTTCTTCATGATTCTCCTGCTGTGGACTGCCAGTTATCAAGAGTGAGTAATGAAAGAGTGAAGCCTTTAGTGCAGCCAATTCTCAGAACCATTAGTTTTCTTTTATTCTCCAGCCTAATTCCAGGAATGTGCTAGATGAGAAATAAGACATATTGTGTCATTTCAGGATAATACCATGTAATTCTGAGGTAATAAAGAATTCATTTCTGGAGAGAGAAGTGATCTGATATGGAAAAGTTCAATTTCTTTCTCTCCAGAGAGCTTTATCTCTTCAGATGTGACCTTGTATAATTAAGTATATTTCAAATATCAAGAGAGATGGCAGCAGGGCAGACAATAGAATTCTCTATTTTATGTAGAAATGAAATGAAATTATATGAAGCAGTCAGTGTAATATAAGATGAAGTAGATTGCTACTTTTCATTGTTTCCAGTGGAATTCCTGCTGTTTGATTTTATTCATTACAGTTTCATAAGAAGGCAATTGTATTGTGTCTGTGTGACTAGAGTTTTAGACTCACACTTAATTGCATTGATTCACAAAGTACTGGCAAAAATCAGTACTTAATTGCTGTTATTTCTTGAATATTAAAAAGGAAAGAAATTATGTCTACTGTATGAGAAGTTATACATTTCACCCAGGAAATAACAGGTGCTTTTAGTTGTGATTCTTGTAGGAAGATGTGTTTAATAAAAGCAGATCTAAATCCTTTTTTATTCCAATAGTAAATTACAAATATGTCAAAACAAATAGAATAATTTATTTCCCATTCCACCTATTTTTCTTAAAATCAACAGACTTCACTAGTGTAAGTCAGATAGTTTGGATGCTTTTAAGATTATAGGCTTAGACAAAAGTACTCCTTTATTTTTTGTAGTTTGAATTCTATTACGTTATCGTACCTGATAATATGATGGTTTTCTAAGCATAGTTTTAAATTTGGTTTCATAGGAGTCCTTATACTGAAGTGAAATGCCAGAAGATAGTGGTCAGTGACATGTTAACTGCTAGAATCACAGAATCACAGAATCACAGAATCACCGAGTTGGAAGAGACCCACTGGATCATCGAGTCCAACCACTCCCACAAAACACTAAACCATGTCCCTCAGGACCCCGTCCACCCGTAACTTAAACACCTCCAGGGAAGGCGAATCAACCACCTCCCTGGGCAGCATATTCCAGTGCCTAATGANCATTGTTTCCAGTGGAATTCCTGCTGTTTGATTTTATTCATTACAGTTTCATAAGAAGGCAATTGTATTGTGTCTGTGTGACTAGAGTTTTAGACTCACACTTAATTGCATTGATTCACAAAGTACTGGCAAAAATCAGTACTTAATTGCTGTTATTTCTTGAATATTAAAAAGGAAAGAAATTATGTCTACTGTATGAGAAGTTATACATTTCACCCAGGAAATAACAGGTGCTTTTAGTTGTGATTCTTGTAGGAAGATGTGTTTAATAAAAGCAGATCTAAATCCTTTTTTATTCCAATAGTAAATTACAAATATGTCAAAACAAATAGAATAATTTATTTCCCATTCCACCTATTTTTCTTAAAATCAACAGACTTCACTAGTGTAAGTCAGATAGTTTGGATGCTTTTAAGATTATAGGCTTAGACAAAAGTACTCCTTTATTTTTTGTAGTTTGAATTCTATTACGTTATCGTACCTGATAATATGATGGTTTTCTAAGCATAGTTTTAAATTTGGTTTCATAGGAGTCCTTATACTGAAGTGAAATGCCAGAAGATAGTGGTCAGTGACATGTTAACTGCTAGAAAGCAGTGAGAATGGCTGAAAATATTTTTCCTGTAACCAGCATGCATCCTCTGTTGAATTTTCACATTTCACATTTAGTCTTTTTGAGCTGTTCCTTAACTTTAGTGATTAATGGTGCTTAACTAATAATCTTTATTGTGGTGTTCATCGGGTTACTTTTGGAGTAGAGGTACAGAGTTCCTTCTCAGGCTTGAGCTCACATCTAATATGAGTGAGCCATGGAGTGCCCTAAGGAGGAAAGAGTGAGTGTGTGTTACCCTGTGTCCTCGCCCTGTGTCTCCCTTGCTTGCAGCATGGCTGGACTAGTGATGGCAGATGTCCTCAGGCCACCCAGGTGTGCTGTAAGTATTTTGCTGGTGGTGATGTGGATGCGTAGAGTCCAAACTACAGCCTGCCCTCTATCTGACGTGCTTTCCGGAAGGCACAGCAAACATAATTTTTGTAAATGTTTTCTTTAGCTCTGATTTTATAGCTTTGGCACCAAGTGATATGGTAATGTCTGATCCTATCTAGGTAATATAAAATAGCTGAAATTCCTTACAACAGATTGACTCTAGAACTTGTATTGAAGCATGTCTGTCTCAGAACAGTGCCTTATTTTTTGGTAAATATAAACCCATATTCTATGCCAAGATAAAGGCATGAATTAGACACCCTGTGGAAAGCAGCTTCTATTAAAATCTCTTTGAAGTGAAGGGCTTCTGCAGGTTCTCAACTCTCACATGGTAGTCTTACACTACCAAAAAAAAATTTTTTTTAATGTTATGCTTTATATTATGTTATTTCTTCTGAGAAAGATGGTGGGCTTTAGAGCGGGATGCAAGAGAGGCATTTTGAGCTGATTTGCTTTGCTGGTGTCTCACCTGTGAGCTGATGCAACAGTGTTCAAAAGGAAGTTTCTTTCATATTCTCTTGCAGCTGTCCTGTGGGTATGATCTAAACAAGAGTTAGAATAGGAAAGCGTTTCATTATGTAGGTCCAAATACATGCCAGGAAGCTTAATTCTCTCTTATATTTTAGGAAACTAGTAGCTTGTGAAGTCAATGCAAGGAAGAGTTCTGAAATGGATAGATGGTTTTTGCATAACCTCAAAATAATATTGTTTTCATTACCTTTTGAACTATGCTACGTCCTTTGTGTTAATCACGCACAATGTGTTTAAATAATTTAAAATGTACAGTGTTGCCAGGCTTTTGTATCTGATGTATAGCTAAGTAACTGTTCAGTTCATAAAAATTTGTTTTCTTTCTAATTCTAATAAAAATCAATTTTATTGAAGTTGTCAATTCATGTATTTTTGTACTGCTAAAATATTCACTTTTATTCTGTAAATTGCAGTTTTATATTTCATTTGGTTCTAAAATCATATGATTAATTTACTGTTTATTATTTTTTCAAAATGCAAATTGCAGTTGGGTATCTGAACATGAATTATGCAAATTTGCATTCAGTGTAATATAAAAGTCCTAGATTCAGCTTATTAATTTCACTAATAAGATGCAGTATCAGCTACACACATGAATTTCTTTGAAATGCTTAAGAGTTACTCATATTATAAAGGTCCTAGGAATTTTAGTAGTATTTCTGCACCCCTAGGAGTGCACTGTAAGTAGAGTAAAAATATATGTGAGGAATACATGAAGCCACCGTTATTTTGGTGGTTTGTAGCTAAACAATCAGGAATTGGAGTTGAAGAGCTAGTGTCATACAGATATGTATATAGTTTCCAGTTGTATATGCTTCCTTCCAAAGAAAATGTTGTTGATAATGTGACCTCAGATTCCTATAAGAGGTAAATGCAAATTAAAGGGATTTTTTTTGATGATGGCTTGAATGGATGGTGGCTCCCAGCAGGACAAGGATCTGATAACGCATCTCATACATTTCTCATCTGTTCCCATTTGTTTCCATAAAATGACACGATGATTATAAGAAATTATTTGACAAGGGGATGAGTCATGTATTGCTTATTTTTCATGTTACAACAGTGCAACTGTTTACTTGAAATTATAGTAGTATTTGGCAGAACTATCTTGGTGACTGACCTTTTCTAGCTATTCACCTTTACTACTGCATGAGCATAACATGCTCTCAGTTATGCTGGTATCTGAAAAAGTTGCAATGATTATGAGGGATTTACATTGGTAGTGTTCAGTGTTCATGCATGTGCAAAAGTATGAAGAAAGGAAGGTATTTCTTAGAAGAGTTTTAAATTTAATTTAAGGACTATTATTTTATAAAAGAACACTTAAAAATAAGAAGACCTTTAAGTGTAATGTTATTTTCTTTATTGTCAATATCTGAAGTAAAGGTAGATACAGAATTTTAGTTTAAGTGCTATCTTTATTGTAAATCTATTTACATTAAAACTCTTTGAATAACTAACAATTATGAAATGTTATTTGTCTGTCCCTGCTTTTTGTTTTCCTGATCACGCTTTATTTCTTAAGTGAGTGTGTATGTGTGTATAAGCAGCATTTGTGTATGTGATGAAACAGCAAATCTATAGGCATATTTATGTAGGTGTCACTTCCTTTCTAAGTGAATGAATGAAGACCATGGAGACTATCTATGTATGTCAAGCAAGCACAGCATCTTTTGTCTGGCACCGTGAAAACTTTCTGATCCAGCTGAATCCTACCAGTAGTTTGAATTCTCACTTTAGACATTCTTTAAGGTCAGCACAACTCACACTGCATTCACCTAATCATGACTTTCTGTTTAGTTTAATCCAAATATTATTCTTTGTTTTATTAACCGTATGATAGCACAAAGCAGCTTCACTACAGCCTGTGTTTGTAAAATGCTTGTCTTGAGAAGGGGTTAGGTGAATATTCATTAAAGCTGCAATGACAAGGAATGTATAGTAAGGAGTGTGAGGGGAAGCTCCAAAGAATTTAGCTGCTAAAACCTCCATCTCTAGGGATCATGTGTGAACTACATTGAAAAGACTGCCATAGAAATGGCAAAAAACAAACCTCTGACACAATCATCATCTGCATCCACTGTCAAATTTCCATCCAGTGTTATTCTCAAGAGAATTTTTTCCTTTTTCTTTTTTTTTGAAAGTAAAGATGACAAAAATTGGTTTTTGCAAAGAAGTAATGTGTTTTTTCTAGTTAGTCATAAGCTATTAAACCATTTTTTGAAGTTACTCTGATTATAAGAAAATAAAAATAAATCTTCATTAAGTCCGTGATGTGGAAAACTTCAGTACTGATTTTATTAAATTTTGGTGAGGGTGACATGCTGAAAACAGTCTTGAAACAAGGAAATTATAAGAAACATGAGCAGTAAATAATGCTAAAGTTTGCCTTGTATAAAATGATTAGCAAGGATGTTTACTTTATACTGACAAAATTTCAAGAGTAGTATATTAGACCCACTATGGATTAGTATGATATTATTTTCTTCTGAAGTGTAGATAACTCATTAAACTTAGAATCTGATGAATTACCAATAGAGGGAGTTTGCAAAATACCCAATAGAAGGATCCAGAGTTTTCATTTCCTTGTCTTTTAGGCTTACATGTACGCTCATGATAATGCCATGAGCAAAGAATTTTTTACAAACATTTATTTTACATATATGCTTATTCATTTACAAATGTAAAACTGTTATTATTCCTACTATTTTTGATTCTTTCTAGAAAGCTGGTAGTCAGCAGCATACATTCTCTGACATCAGAGAATAAAATAAAAAATTGTTCAGAACAGCTATATGAAATTCTTCTATTCATGTGCTCCGTTAACCTTAAATGAAAGTACCTAACTGATGCCCTGGACCATGCAGAAAAACCTTCTTATTTTCATAATGTTTTTCTTTGATCTCCATTTGAGAGTCATAGGAATTTTTAGGCAGATATTGTTCCTGTTACCCACAGTTCTCCTCTAGTGACTTTTCTCATGGGTTCCTAAGATATGCCTTGATATGTATCTCCTAAGTTTGCACATTAAAAGAGTAAAAATTAGTTATTTTTTGATCATTTTGTGAACTTCTATGTTTTGAAATGCATTTTTCTTCAGTCTTTACCTTACAAAGTTAATTTTTTATGGAGTTAGAATATATCTCAGATAATAAAATGACTATTCCAACTAGATAGTGCCAAATCACATTATATTATAGTTTTAGTTTTAATAATAACTTTACAGTATTTACCTTCTGAGTAGAAGAGTTAATAAAGAACATTGCAATCATAAATAATGTACAAAATGGTCCAAGTGTGTAAAAATACTTCATTTTCCTACAACCCACTTAAATAGCATCTCCAGCAGACTTGGTCATATTTACTCCTGAAAATATGACAGTCAGAATCAACAAAATGAACGTAAAGGTCTTACAAATCCTCTGGTGCTATAACAACAAGGGTTCTTTCACCTTTATGCCTGCACATGGATGACCCATCAAATAATCCAAATGTATATAGGAAGGTAGACTTGAGCATATTATTGTTTTCAACATAGAGAAGTAAACCAATCATAGAAAGTCTGGACAGTAACAAATCTAATGCTTTCAGAGTCAATTATTTGATTTTTTAAGTGTTTTTCTGTGGTACTTCAAAAGGAAAAGATGAAATGAATCTCTAGAGTTTTGTTCTGATAAAAAGAGGGCTAGTGTATAACAAAAATGTGTATTGTTAGCCCTGAAGACTACCCCTAAAAGCACCTTCTCTATTTATAAGCACATGCTAAACTGGACAGTTACACAGATATCAGTAGCGGCACTCAAAGTTAAGAGTCCTGTGTGGATTTGAAGAGCTGCAGAGTCTTGATAGTTTTTTAGAAAGTCTGTTATATTTCAGTCAGGTTTCTAAATTTTTCATAGCAGAACTTACTCTCATCATCCTTGGCTAATGCATTCATCATACCAGCAAAGTGCTACAGAACTTGGAAGAAGTGGGTTTGCCAGGTCTAAAGCAATGCCTTTGAGCTGTCTTTAAAAAAAAAAAAAATGAGGGAAACTAACTTGAAATTCTAATGTTGTGCTCCCTTTTGGCTTTCATTACTTGTGTTTAAACCAAAACATCACGACCTCTTTATTTAGAAAACTGTGCTATGAGGAAGTATTACCAAGTTCCCTATTTAGTTGAGATGATCACCAAATACTTATAGTTTCTGCCGAACTGCTGAAAAAAATTCAAGCTGAGCTGCTCCTTTTCTTTCTCTGTTACCATCTTCAGTATATTTTTTTTTCAGTTTCAGGTGGGTATTTTGAAAAGTAAAGTAGAATAAGGAGTCATAGTTTTTAATTAATGTTATTAATTAAAAAAGGTAGAGGTTTATTCATAAACATTTTAATATGGAAAAAAATAAATTTCCATCTAAAATATATACAGCTATTTTAGTTTCTGAAAGTGTTCACCAATATTAGGTTTTTGAGGATTTTATAAGAAGGTATGATTTCTTGAACTGTAAAATTCCCCAGTTACAGGGTCAGAATCATAGAATCACCTGGTTAGAAAAGACCCACTGGATCATCGAGTCCAACCATTCCTATCAAACACTAAACCATGCCCCTCAGCTCCTCGTCCACTCTTCACTTAAACACCTCCAGGGAAGGTGAGTCAACCATTTCCCTGGGCAGCGTGTTCCAGTGCCCAATGACCCTTTCCATATAGAATCACCAGGTTGGAAAAGACCCACCAGATCGTGGAGTCCAACCATTCCTAGCTGTGCTTCTGTCTCCTTCTACATGTTTCTGAATACTTCTTTGGAGCTTTTTAGATATTAACCCTTATTTCTCACTTAATGAGACAGTACAATAATGTTTTAACAATTACTTTTCATCAGATCTTCTCTAGTTGTGATTATTTTTTTAGCTGTGGCCACTAGCATATGTACTACTCAACAAGCCTTTTGGAATAACAGTGTTTATGTTAACAACAGACAAAGCCTCTTAAGAGGAAAAACATGTTTTAAAGTACTGCAGACATTTGTTTTCCTAAACGTCTTACTACTCCGTAATTTTTAGCTGAACAGACTAGCTTTCAGTTAACCTCAGTAAATTCTGTCTTTCCTTGTTTTCCTTGTTCATAGTTGCCTACTGTGTTTAGAGAGTGTTACTTTTTAAACCTCTCAGTTCTTTTTATGTCTGTTCTACTTCAAACACCTCCTAAAAGCAGTGGGTTTTCTTTACGGAATTATATCTTGGCACTCCTCTAGTATTTGGACAGAACTGTCTTATCCCAAATAGTTCTTTGGTTTTGCAGTTTTGAACTTAACTAGTATAATAACCAATGCACCAATGCAACATCACCTGATGTATGTGTAAGCAGTTCTGTAGTTCTTCTAATTCTTGTTGAATACTTCTAGGTTAAATTTCTTTTATGAACTCTCAACTTTGAGGTTTTTGGTTTTGAGCTTATTCTGCATCTTGCAGAATATTTTGAGCAAAATTGTTTCAACTTCTAAGGTGAAATGAAGTACTGCCGTGCAGGACATGGCAAGACATAACCACTATTATCCATTGTGTACTGATATACTAACCTACATTAAATCATAAATTAAATTCTCACTTTATATAAATAAATATAATTGTTTAATTCAATTTAGACATATGGATTAACTGTAGCTGTGGTGAGGTTTGAGAAAATTCTTTATCAGTGTTCAAATATGTGAGATTGGACCACTCTAACATGTACAGTGGCTATGTATTATTCCAGATACCCAGACTCCTTGGAGTGCTTGTCAGTTGTCAAAAATCAAAATCCTGCAGTCGCCTTGCTCTTTCCTTCATGCACCTGACAATTAATGTGATTAGGAATTAAGCCTTGGTACAATTCTGTTAGCTTTTAATTTTTTCAAGGGAATATTAAAATTCAAATTTCCTCTTGAAAAATATTGTTGTTCCTTCAGTGCTCTCCTCTCGTGAAAATATAGTCTAAAATTAAGTGACAAATTAAGCTATAATCACAGATTTTCTGTGTTAATATTTTACATCTAAGAATTTATTTATCTGGCTTAGAAGAAATGACATACCAGAAGAATATTGCTTATGATTTTCCTCTCTCATATCCCTCTTGGATTTTGACTGCTGAATATACATGGTCATGTGAAAAAAGTGCAAATCCTACATCACTTCTTTCATTTACCTGTATCAATTAAGTTGCGCTTGGCAACATGTACCCTGCTTGAATTCCTTACAGACTATGAGTATAAGAAAAAGATCTCTTTTCACTTCCAAACTGCTGCTGCTATCTAGCAACTCCAATTAAATCAAAGGCTATAAACTCATGGGTTTAAATTTTTTCCGGCTTCTCCTCTTCATCTGTAGATAATTTTAGAAATTACTAATTAGCAAATATTTCTAAAGTTGTGAGGTTACTTCAAATGGAAACTAGGTTCTTTTAAAGTTTCTGTTGTTCTACAGGATATATTTGCTCCCCCTTGCTGGATTTCAGATTTCTTATCTGCAGTCATTCAGTTATCACCATAGATGAGGATTATTTCATACGTGTGACTTACTCACCGTCTGTAGATTATGGCTGTTACTGCCAAATTCTCAGGAATGCATACATTTAAGAATTTTAAAGGTTAAGAATGTGGTGTTAAGTATTTAATCACAATCAGAGTGGAAGATCAGAAGGGACCTTAAAGTTCCTCTACAAAAGTATTGTAATTTGTGCACTGCAAATGAGAAGATTTTGCAAACAGCCTAATTACCCAAACCTTTTCTCATTAAATGCAGTCAGACTAGTATTATTAACCATCATGGTTCTAAATGCATATCATTAATGAAGAGATGTCACTAATCTTTTCAGAGCCACCTATTGTTATGAAGAGGCATTATCATGCATAAAAATAAAAAGCTTTTTGATGAAAAAAACTTGCAGAACTTAAAGAAACTGGAGGGTTTTTATTTTTTCTTTTTGGAATTCTGAAATACCTACTAAATTACTTCTGTAGCACACGTACAGGAAAAGTAAGCTTAAGGGTTTTTTGCCCTAATTGTTTCTAACTTTTCAGGCTTTTGTTTCATTTTTCATTATTATTATTATTAGAAGAAAAAGAGAACTACAGGTTTTCAGAATTTTAATTGCTGTTTATTAACTAGTAGATATAGCAGGAAGATTATAGGATTGTGTAAAGTCATACCTGTAAATCTGTGATTGTGAATCAAATGCAATATCCACTCCTGTAAATAATCGAAAAGGACCTTTCAGTGACAAGTTATAATGTTTAATGGTGAGGTGGCAGTTGCATTGCAAGACAGATTCTAAAAACTAATTTTATAACACTTAATAAACACTGTAAAACTTTAACAGCTACCAAAGACTTAATGTAGAACTTTGATTCTGGTACAATTATTTTCTTTACTGCTTTTTTTCACTTCGGGGTCATAGAATATCTCAATATTATGATATACTGCTTTCTGTTTCATATAAAGACATGGAAAAAAAAACATAAAAACATAAAAACATAAAACCAAAGTATTTTAAAATACAAATAGATTCACTGATGAAGGAAAGTAAAGCTGCAGAGGTGACTCTGAAGTCTCCTGCATGGCATTGTAATTATAATATATTAGTGTAACCTAAGGTCCTACACAAATAAGTGCATATGCACTTCTAATGACTACTGATACTAATTAATTAGGGATAATTAATTATTAATTAGATTTTTTTACCTAATCCCTTTTCCCCTTCCAGGAATTTTGTGGTTTGACACATTATTACAGTTTAACATACTGAAATACTCTTTGGCTCACATAACTAAAACATGTTACAGGTGTTTTAAAGGTTTTTATTAGACTACTTACCACGGAAACTAATCTGACTTATTAAGAAGTCTTTCAGAAGTACTCTTAATATACGACTAACATTTAAGTTAATTCAGTCTTCTGGGTTTTTTAAATTTTTGATGCCACTTGATGAACAAAACTGATGCAATAGACGAAGTTGTATTTGAGCAGATGAGGTTTAATGGTAGCCTTGATGTCAAATATTAATGTTATTAATTAGTTAGCATTGGTCTTAAAATCAATACTTCTAGTTTTCAAATCCAATATGAATGAAATACAGAATCTGAATTTCCCAGAGCAGCAGACTAAATAATCTGAAATTAAAGCTTCCGATGAAGAGGACCCTAAGTACTTCCTTGATGGTGGATCGGGTATTTACACTGTGGATGATTTTCAATGGATGCAAAATGAGTAAGATAAAGAATTACTTTTATGTATGCTAATTTTAAATATCCCTTCAATACTCCTGCATCAATATTCATGCATTCGCTCCTTGAATATTGTGTTCAGTTCTGGGCCCCTCACCACAAGAAGGATGTTGAGGCTCTGGAGTGAGTCCAGAGAAGAGCAACAAAGCTGGTGAAGGGGCTGGAGAACAGGCCTTATGAGGAACAGCTGAGAGAGCTGGGATTGTTTAGCTTGGAAAGGAAGGAGGTTTAACCTGAAAAGAGGTTATAGAGAGCAGGGTGCTGGCCTGTTCTCCCAAGTGACAGGGGACAGGACAAGAGGGAATGGCCTCAAGCTCTACCAGGGGAGATTTTGTCTAGACATTAGGAAAAAAAAAATCACAGAAAGGGTCATTGGGCATTAGAACAGGCTGCCCAGGGAGGTGTTTAAGGCACGGGTAGACAAGGTGCTGAGGGGCATGGTTTAGTGTTTGATAGGAACGGTTGGACTCGATGATCCAGTGGGTCTCTTCCAGCCTGGTGATTCTATGATTCTATGATTTAATCACTCATATTATACAAGCAATTAGTTTTTGAGATGGGCACACCCTTTTACATGGAAAAGTTGGATTTTTTTTTTAATCAAGAAACATTGCACGGTGTAGTTATGAAGATTCCCAAAACAATGATTAACAATAACTGAACACTTAGTACAGGAAGAAAGATAAATAAACTTTTTCTGCCTTTTTATTTGCATGGCTTAAGAATGTTAAGAATTAAGATGGAATCAAACATGGTAATACTGGTTAATTCAATTTTGTTAAGTCCTTTAAAAAGCAGTACAAATAAATCATTTTATTCTTGTTACCATTGATCTTCTATAATCAGGAACAACCTAGTGCCCTTCCCAGTGTAAGAACACATGGAGCTTAGTTGTGTAGCACAAATGCTCACAGTGTGAAGAAAATTAAAACCTCTGTTCCTTTCCCTCTCTGTGTCTCTCTTCCCGTGTTCATAGTGCAGATGTTTAGTAACCAAAGTCATGTGGAAGTCAGGTTGCCTCATTGTTCTGAGTCTGCAAAATCATTTAAGTGTTTGCAGGACTGATTACTTAGTCTGAATTTCCTGTGAAATAGCCCTTGTTTGTTTTTCCACCTAAACCCTTCAAAGACAACAGTGTTTAATCAAGGGAACTGCTGTTATTTAAACTTGGCAAATAGAGAAGATCTAGTACCTACAGTGACTCTACGTGCTGCCAATAATTTTCAAACCATATTTGAATCTTGACATTGTATTTTTAGATACACTTAAGTAGCTAGAAACTAGCTGAAGGGGGAAAAAAATGCTGAAGATAACTTGCCAGGCCTAGTCTAATTTATACGATATAACAGTACATGCTTCCTTCAAGGTCAATGCTAATAATCATAGTAAATGTTGAATCAGGAGGAAGGGGGGAGAATATTTTTTTGACTTCAGATTTCAGTGTTTCTGGGGAAAGGAGAAAATATGCCTCATAATGTAGATGTGACCAAGATGTAACACCACTGCAGCTATAGTATTGAAGATGCTATCAATAACCACTAAACTAGCTAACAAGATGAATTACAGAAATGCAAGTCTAATGATACATGTAAAAATCAAGAGAAAAAAATCTTCAGAAGTAATAAATCCAGAAGTGATACAGTAGGAATTTCTCAATGGAACGAATGTCTCAGAATATAGTATTTTTCTCTTTTTTTCGCATTAAACCTATATAGATGTGCATCCCTCTGACAAAAAAAAATCATTTTTGTACATTGAATGGAGGTGCCTTGAAGAAATTCTGGTAGCTACCATGAGACTCATATAAGGATCCAGCTTTCAGATGAGTCCTTGACACTTCAATTGAAAACCAGTGTAAGAAATGCACCTTTGACAACAGCATGGCTAGTACTCAGCCATATTTTATTTCTTGTAAATATTTGAGGCCACTAGCATAGTACTATTTAAAGTGTGTTTTAAAATGTGGATCGATTGTTTCAGTAGTAAATTTGTTTGAAAAAAAAAGCAAGCAAGGGAAGTATACTGTGATTGGAGGAGGGGAGAGGGAATGCTGATTCACCTGAGATATTGCTATTTTTTTGCAAACTGAAGGAATGTAACTATTATGGTAGGTCATTTAGGATCACATGGCTTGGTTAGTCATAGTCTTGTGGTCTACAGGGATCAAAAGTATGGAAAAGTAATTACTGAAACCATGAAAAAGATTGATATTTGTGCTATCCCTGTTACTGAGAAGGGCCTCATTAAAGCAATTCTTTTATCTTTTTCTTCCAAAATCTTTTTAATCATCATAGCAAACCTTTGACATTTAGTAGTGAGAATCTAATCAAAGGTTCCATTGTCCTCTGAAATGCTGTGTAGATTTGGTCATTTTGTGATAGCATAGTGCCAAGGACAAAGTTCAATACTCAATTTGATCTTAGCAGACCATTTTTTGTGCAGGTGGGCTGCCATCAAAGCCAACTACTCTATAATAAGGTGCAAGTATATAATCATATAATGTGTATTATTCTGTGAGATGCAAAATCCCTGGGTTTTGCTGTACAATTTTAGAAGACTTTTACCAGGTACTTACGATAACCTTAGTTTTGGTGGACATGGCCACAGACACTTAATTCTTTCAGTGTCTTAACAATCTTCATCTTTTCTTCTGTAGATGTCCTTTGTTAACTGGAGAGTTCACATATTGCATCTATAGGACAAGCAAAATACAATTTTGTCTATCAAACTCACCTCTTTCACGGAATCCTGATCTCTTTGTTATTTTGGGGCACAGACAGTGTTGTATCAATTTGTCTAATAATTGCTGGCATCTTTCATGTGATGAATTCTCTTGAGTAGAAATCAACTACTTAGGGGAGTATGTTTCTTTGTTTGAAGTTAGTCAGATATTTCTGAGCCTCTCTAGAATCATTTCATGTCTGTAGTCATGTTCTACAAATCATAATCTTCTGAGTACTTACAGAACATTGAAGTTTAATATGTGAAGATTGTTATGTACTGAATAACATCCAAATGCCAAAAATTACTTTTAAGGACACAAGTGAATGCTGTGACCTGTTATAGCACCTGACAAAATCTTGCTGATATCTTGAATATTTAGCATCCATCATCTTCCCTAAATTTCTCCTCATGTTTTTGTTGGTAGTATAAAATGTTCCATCCTAAACATAGAAGCTCATCAACTTTTATTGTGATCAATTAATCATTTCAATCAGCTGACAAGCAAAACTTTATACATATATATATAGTATTGTTGCTCTCACCTTAACTAGCTGATTTTAAAAATATTACTTTGTGCAATATTACCTCAGTATTTTGTGTCTGAAATTCTTAGGTATAAATGATTTGTAGATATCTCAAAAGGCTACAGAAGTCTTAAATACTATCAGAAGTCAGCTTCTGTTTGTCTTCTAAGGGTTTGTAGTGCTTGGTTTGCGATATTATTTTGCACATTTAAGAAAGCACATTATTAGCAATTTACAATGAATATAACTGAATGCCAGAGGAATTGTGAAAGTAATCTATGTTTTAAATGACGTATCAGGAATGCTATCTTGATTGAAAACTGGTGCAGTATCAATAATGTGTTCATCAGAAAAAAAACCAACCATGTTCTAGACAGAGCTGTAGAGAAGAACAATTTTGTTCATCATGCTTTTAAATGAACTAGTTCACAGTATGCTATGGGATTTGAAGAAGGAGAGATTGCATCATAGTAAACAGGTCAAATGTAGTGAAATGGTAAGAAATTAAATTTGGGCATGAATAAGGAGCACAGTTCTTCATCCCTCAAAATCAATCTACATAATTACATCTAGGTATTTATGTTACAAGGAGAGGGCTAGAATTAAATTTCTGATCAGTATTAAAAATGGAAAATAACAGTAATTAGACTCATGTTCTTAATACCATAATCTGTTTGTTATTCTCTGATAATATTAGCATTCTCATGTGCTTAACTGTGCTTCATTAAGTTTTATTTTCTACCATTAGACTACCCTATATATCAGCTCTCCAAGGTTTTACAAGATTAATTATATTTTAGTCATACAGTAGCCCATACTTGTATGGCCTAATTAAACACATTTTCCTGCTAATCCAGATAGGTAATTAGTAATAATATTGACATATAATAATAAACTGTTCCTTGAACTGTATATACAGAATGGGTGTAGTTGCATGCTGAAGGTAGAGGTAATCACTGTTTTGCAGGCAGCTCCTGCTGATGGATTGACTTGGGGAATGATGAGAACCTCCCTCAGAGTAAGCTCTTGGTCCATGAAGTGAGGGCAAATCTGCTGCCCAGTATATACAAAAGCAACTGAATTGTCAGCTGCCTGAAACTAAATACTAGAAGTCTCTTAAGTATTTCAACTTAAATACTTGAAGTCTCAAGTTCTATGTTTGCAAGACAGTGTATTTGACAGTGTGTCCTGCTAAAAGCTAAAAATTTACTTTCTTTGAGTATCTGCTGTGCAGGCAGATCACCTCTGACTCTTTAGCTGGTTGTCCTGTAAACCTGGTGAACAAGTACCATGTGCTGCGGGTGGAATCCAATCCTGAGGATGAAGATGATGGCTCCCACAGCCTAGAATCTTTCCCTAGGCCGCACTATCTTCAGAAAAAGATAGAAACATCCTCNTGACAGTGTGTCCTGCTAAAAGCTGAAAATTTACTTTCTTTGAGTATCTGCTGTGCAGGCAGATCACCTCTGACTCTTTAGCTGGTTGTCCTGTAAACCTGGTGAACAAGTACCATGTGCTGCGGGTGGAATCCAATCCTGAGGATGAAGATGATGGCTCCCACAGCCTAGAATCTTTCCCTAGGCCGCACTATCTTCAGAAAAAGATAGAAACATCCTCCATTAAGAAGAGGAAGGTGGTTGTTGTAGGGGACTCCCTCCTAAAAGGAACAGAGGGACCCATTTCCAGACCAGACCCTCTCCACAGAGAGGTCTGCTGCTTACCAGGGGCATCATTGAAGGAGGTAGCTAGAAAACTTCCTTCCCTGGACCACGAGACAGACTACTATCCTCTGATAGTAGTCCAAACTGGTAATGATGATCTAATAAGCAGAAAGACCAAAGCCATCAAGAAGACTTCAGGGCCATTGGGAAAATGATTGAGGTCTCTGGGGCACAAATAGTATTCTGCTCCATCCCAAGGCTAAATAGAGAGGAG
>WAAB01000863.1:94185-137138 GCA_013389865.1 Piaya cayana
CATGAGATGATAGGGTTTTCTGTTCTAGGTGAAGTGAAGAGGGTGGTTAGCAGGACAATGGCATTAAATTTCCAGAGGGCAGACTTTGAACTCTTTAGAAGGCTGGTTGTCAAAGTCTCGTGGGAGACAGTACTTAAGGGCAAGGGAACCCATGAGGGCTGGGAGCTCTTCAAAAAGGAGATCCTAGTAGCTCAGGAGAAAGCCACCCCTATGTTCCGGAAAAAAAAGCTGGCAGATGGAAAAACAGCTTGGTTGAACAGAGAGATCTTGAGTTACATTAAGAAGAGGAGGAATGTTTATGGGCTCTGGAAGAGGGGACAGGCCTCTTGGGTGGACTACAGGAGGGAAGTGTAGAAGGGCTAAGGCTAATGCTTAACTAGAAATCAGACTAGCAAAGTCTGAAAGAAAACAAAAAATCTTTCTATAAATATATAAATAATAAAAGGAGGACTAGGAAGACCATACAGTCCCTATTGGATGCAGAACGAACAGCAGTGACAGGGGATGAGGAAAAGACTGAGGTACTTAATGCCTTCTTTGCCTCAGTCTTTAATTGTAAAGAAAGTTGTTCCCTCTGTGTACAAACCCCAGAGCTAGAGGAGCAAAATGAGGCTCCCATGGTCCAAGAGGAGGTCGTTAGAGCTTACTAGCCTGGCTAGACACCCACAAGTCTATGGGGCCAGATGGGATTCACCCAAGGGTATTTGTATTATGTGTGCTTTATGTGGCAGTGACTCTGGTGCTTGCCAGTGCTTCTAGAGGATAATCTTAATCAAACGCTGCCTGTACGATCCGTTAGAGCTTACTAGCCTGGCTAGACACCCACAAGTCTATGGGGCCAGATGGGATTCACCCAAGGGTATTTGTATTATGTGTGCTTTATGTGGCAGTGACTCTGGTGCTTGCCAGTGCTTCTAGAGGATAATCTTAATCAAACGCTGCCTGTACGATCCGTGTTCTTTTGCATATCATTTGCTTCCTTTCTGTGCCTTGAAACTACATTAGAAGGGAAAAACTGTGGCAGGGTTGATATTCACAAAAGTAAATGTAACCTCTGCTTCATTTAGCAAACCTTTTAAATGTGGTGCACCCTCTTGGACAAAGGCTTTGAGTCTGTCTCATATCTACCATAGGCCACATACTTTGATTCATATTCTTCTTTGCAATGCCATGTAACTTCCAGTATTTTGTAAGAGACTAGGAGCAGTGGAAACATAATACAAGCAAAATTCCTTTTTAGCTATCATTTAATTATTAATTGAATGATTCAGGTTTGATTTGCTAGGTAGGATATACCAATTTTTTGTGTCAGCTCTCTGAATCTCTGTAAGGGACAGATAATGAAAATATTTCTTTTTCTCTGCATTTCCTAAGTATTCCTGAGTTTCAGAAAAACAAAAAGCGGGAGGACCAAAAACTTAGTAAATTAGTTTAGCTTCTCATCAGTAACGTGTTCTCCAAGGTATTAGCATTTTCTTTTGTAGTCATAAAGCTACTTTTTTCTGTTGCCATTAATTTCTTAAAACTACTAATTTTTTTTTCTGAATTCATAGGCTTCTTTTCTCCTTGCAAGAGGAGAGGTTTTATGATCTACATTTTTCTCTGTGTGTCTTCTGCATTGTATTTTAAGTTCCTAAAGTAAATGGTTGCCATTTTGACTTCTTTCTAACTGTTTACAAAGCTTTCTCTTCTGAGGAGGAATTTCCTGACATGCTCAGGACTCTTTGCTTTCTATAGACAGTGTATGACAATACTCCCAGTGGTCCCACTTGTAGTTAGTGTGAAATGAGAAACTTGGAAGTAGTGCTCCATTGGGATGGAGTTATTACACTTCAGATACTGGATGATTAATGAGGTTTAGGTCTGGAAAGGAAAATGATCATAATCTGATCTCTGTTCTATACTTGTATGTGTTTTTTAGAGATCACACTCTCAGCAGCACCAGTGCAGCCTGAATGTATTTCCTCTCCCTCTGCTCTGAAAATGTCAATAATTTCAGATTAAAAGACCTGCTGCATAATCAGGCCTCTACAGAAGACAGCAAAACTTATCTGAAGATCTGATCTCTGGCTTCTGGTTTGTCCTCATTATCATCCTGAGCAATGATTGATTTTTTTCTAACTGAGCCTGAAGAGGGAATAATGCCAGTGCAATTTCTAGTAGTTGTATAAATAATAGGGTGGTGTATGATATTTTGTGACTGCACAATTTTGTATGCGCTTGTTTAAAGTTTTTGTGTGGGTAGCATTTTTCCTATGTGTTTCATTAATTTGTATCTATTGATTTCTCTAAGAAAGATTTTCCTCTTTGAAACTCTGGATGGGGACAATATTTATCTTATTCTGTTAAACCTATATTACATAGATTTTTTTTTCATATTTGCCTTCTTTGCTTTCCATGATGCTGTAGTTTCCACAGGGTTTCTTAAAGCTGGTGACTTTTCACTTTCTTACTCCCCCTTTTAAAGCCACCAAGAGACAGAACAGAGAATAATTGTTGCCATAATTACTGAAACTGTTTACGCAGCTATACTATTTGACATATTTTATTCTGCTTCAAAATAATTCTTCATAGATCCAATTCACCAAGCATCAATAAAGAATAAGGACAATTAAAAATTGAATTTCAATGCAAATGTGGCCTTTTCCCTATTCTGCATGAATGCACATTTATCAGGCTCATAAACCCTGCTGTTGACAGCATCCCATTGAAATAACCAAGAAACAGACATACTGTTATTGTTTCATGAGTCTTTCATATCATTATTCATTTCCATTCAGAAAAAGATTGAAGAAGGTCTGTAACATGTCATAGAAGTCTGTACAGAAACAGCTTGCACAAATTTGCAGAGTCTACAACACTCATGGACCTGATCCCTGCACAGTGACTTACTTGAACAAGCATTCAACACAAAACTGATCTTGTTCTTTATTCATATAATCTGTTATTACTGACCAGTTGTGATTATATAATCACAAGATAATTGAGATTGGAAGGAACCTCTTGAGGTCATCTCATGCAAGGTCAGATAGAGTAGGTTTCCCAGGACCGTTTCAAGTCAGATTTTGAGTCTCTCTACAGGTGAATGTATCACAACAAGTCTGGGCAATCTATTTTAGTGTTTGACTAAATTTACCATAGAAAACCCCAGTGATTTTCATGTTCAGATTGAACTTAATGTATTTCCATTTGTTATGTTAATCTAGTTCTAAACCTTACACTAATCCTGTATATAGGAAAAGATGAGACACAGTCCTTCAGAAAAAATCATTCTGTTTATATAGAACTGACAAAGTTTCAGCAAATACTGCTGCCTGTTATTTTCTTCTTTAACACTTGTATTACTTTTTAATTAATGAAATCTGTACCAACCATTTGGGCAGTGACAAGCAGTGGAAATTTACTTTTCTGTTTATTCTGTATGACTATGCTTTTAAATAAGATTCTTCGCAATGTAACAAATTGTTGGATGAACTTCACTGACTAAGAATATTAAAATTTACTTTTCAATTTCACACTCAAAGATTCTGTAATGGGGAAGAGTAGGCTTTTAAATTTTAAGCCACACTAAATGGACTTCTGATATTTAAAATCTGAATGTTTATTTATGTACAGTAGATGCCCAAAAATGAGACGTCTAAAAGGTAAATGATGAGTTACAAAACTAATTTCATCTTGGGAAAATTCAATCATATTCTCACAATTCTGTGGAATCTAAAATCATAAATGATGTTTAATGCATTGATGCATGATATACATAGCAATTTTGTTGAGACTGTACCACCAAGCAATTCATTAATATACAGGGAGTCTAGATGTTAGAATGAGCACTACAGTTTGTGACTGAGCAGGTATTGAGTTCCCAGAACATAGGTCAGAAATAAATGCTGTGCAAGTTAAGGACAGAAATGATACGAAACTGAATGGTGCTTTCACCTTTCCAAAGTATGGATGTATGTTCTAAAAATCTTTACTTCTTAAAAGCAGTCATGAAAATGATCCTTTTGCAATTAATGCCTAGAAGCTTGTAGTGACTACTCCTATTCTTAATTTTTTTTAATTTTTATTATTATTATTGCCATTGGAGTTATTCTCACTAACATCAGAACTGCCTTGATCTTACAATTCAATACTAAAAAACAATGCCAGAGCAGTGATTTAAGAGATTTCATGGTAAGGAGCTTAGACGGCATTCCAACCAGCAGCAAAATTCACAACGAAATTAGATGGTCTTCCGTACTTAGAGCTAAACCTGCCCTCTGCGTACAGGCTTGGATTTCGATTTGTAAAATTATTGTTAAAATTTGTGATTAAAAATAAGAAAAACATGGAATCAAGATCATTTTATTACATTAAATACTGATTTTTATTGTGTTATTTTTATACAGTTAAGTGTAGGCACATTTCTGCTAGAAGAACATCTGAGATTGCCATATAAAGATATGGTGTGCAATCCTTCTAGTAATAATAACAAAGTAATCATTCCAATAATGGTACTGCCTAGTAGATTTCTATGGTAGACATAGTTATCATGATTTTTTAATAGGAAATTGTGAAGTACTGACATCTGAATTGATGTGCCCATTGTGATCTGTTTGCACAAATCAGGGTGCTAATTAGCAAGGCCAGACCTGTACAACATACACTTATCACATGAGAGCTACACAGCTGATTTTTGCAAAGGCTGAATATGTTCGATACTCCGAATGTGCTGGTTATTCACGGTTTTTTAAACTGTTAACATTTATCTACAATTATACTCCTTTCAAAATCACAGTAAGGAGAGGCTCCCCTTAGATCTTGGAACAGCATATTTATAAACACATAAAAGCTGGAGAAGGAATGAGAAAATACTGCGTCCCCTATTTTTTTCCTATTAAAATAAATCCACCTTTTTCCATTGTTTAATAAAGTGGTTTTTGCTGGGGTCAAGGTGAATTAGAATACATTTGCATTTGGGAATTAAATATAGTCATGAATCCATTTATGTTTTTCTGTATTCAAAGTACAACATTAAAAACTCATCTCTGTACTTCTAGAGGAAAGTTACATGGTTTTCATCCACATTTAACAGCTATTTCATTTATAACAGTAGTTTCTTAGATCAGCTTCCTGCTTGGAAGCTTTGTAAACTGTTTCTTTGGATCTGTAAAAGCAACATAAAATTATACAGCTGAGTAAATGTGATGGAGGATAAAGATCATTCAGTCTCACAAGGTGAAAAGCATTTGTGGATCCAGATTTTTTTATGTGTTTGGAACCACAAAATGTCACACTATCAAAACACGAAATATAATTTAGCCCATGGGGAAGGAAAATCTATAACTTTATTATATAGCTATTAGAGCAGAAGCTTTTTTCAATGGATAACTTTATAAATGAATATTGATTGAAATGCAAAGATATAATTATTAAACCCTTAGTAGTCTTGATTACCATTTATGCAAACAATTCCAGTCAATTTGAATGGGATTATTGCTGTGAATAATTGTGTGCTGTCATGAGTTAAGCATAAATAATAAAGCATCTGATCATTCAGGGTCAGGCAAATTATAGTCTTCGCATCCCTGCCCCCCTCTGAAAACAACTCCACAATGCAAGATTACACCAGTAAAGCTATGTAGGAAGAGGTTTTTTCCCTGTCAGAAGAGATATAGATGACATGAATATCTGAAACTTAAAAAATCAGCTTCAGGGGGAAACTCACACGATTAACTTGAATTAAATTTCATGGAAAAGTTCATAGTGATAACTGGTGTAGGCAATACAGCAAGGGCTGTGTTTGCTGCTCGGTAGTGATGAGGTGGATATTATCAGCAGTTTAAAATATTTTATGAAGACACTCTGTGATGCTGAGGACATATAAATTCTTCCTGTTGGTGTCATGGTATTTATGAGCCTTTATGGATGACACATGTCTTAATTTGCTTAAGGTTTTTGTTACAGGTTTTGGTAAAAATTCCAAGATTAAATTCTAATGGACTTTTGTTATTTGGTAGTAAAAATGAAAATATTGTGTATATATATTGACACACATAACTAATGTCCTGGTGTCTTATTCATTTGCAGCCTTCTGGATACCAGCTGCAAAACTGATGGATTTTCTGCAAGATGACATTAATTAAGGGTGGCACTATTTTAAATCTATGCACATTTCTGTTCAGTTGTCTTCATTGTAGCTTGATTACTTTTCATTCAATTCTAAAGGTTGTATTACGTCAAATTATCATAGCATATTTTCTGATAGGATTTTCTCTGAAATTAAAATAGTTATCGCTATACTTGTGTTAATTTAAATCATTTAATCATGCTGTATTTCAGTATTCAGAGAGTTTCAGGAATCACTGATAGTGCAGTACTCTTTTAGTGTCACTAAATATGAGATATTTGTGCTTTGAGTACTATAGAGACAACTGTATTATCATGCTGGAGGAGCTGGTTGTCGGTACTGAATATTATGGAAAATATTTTTAATAGATAATTTTATTTGGTTTTCAAGTTTCTGTCTACCAGGTGGCATGGTACTGACACAGGAATAGTCCTGATTAATGATTTGATTATTTGTATGCTTTAATTTGATCAGCTCTGAGTTTGCTGCAGGATTGAGTTTTATTTATTTTACTGATAACAAAAATAGATGCATATAGCACTTTTTAGTGAAAGTGCTTAATATCTCTTAAGGCATTTAGACCTAAAAGATCTTTTAGTAATTAGAATTTTACTTCAGGCTCAGCAATTACTACTTAAATGCTAATGTGAACATTATAGACCAGCCCAGAATACCCACTGCTACACCAGCACTACTAATTTAAATGTCCCTGTGCCATTACACAACATAAACAAATAGAATCACATTGATTTTTGCGAAGTTCCTCTCCTTGTCAGTTCAGCAGTTACAGTGCCCAAGCACATCAGCAACCTCAGTATTACCTATGACCATCCAAACCAATTGATTGCGTGTGAGACAAATACAGCTCACCAAGCCAAGAATGACGCATGTGACAGTCAGAGATAAAGTGTTCTTGTCTGAGGAGTTTTGGTTGTAGAAAAAGCGTTTTATGGAGACTGATCTATGCTTTCTACTTTCTGTTCATGTGGAGGGTGTTTTACAGTGCCTTTTATTGATAGAGCTTTCCCACCATGTGAAGAATAGCTTACTTTCATAAAGGTGGAGGGACCTGAGAATGATTTTCAGCCAAGTCCACTGGTAACATTTTAGGGCAGGTTGACATGCTTCCTTGGTGATTGGTTCTATAGATAGATTATCCTGTATATTATATGATAGATAGGTAATTTGTTTCTAAGAAAGTAATATATATTTCTGCTTATTTTGAGCTGTTTGTTTGGCTCATAATCTAGTTATCTTTGTGCTATTCTTCACAGTGTCCTGGAATAAGTGAGCACCCTAGCCTTGTCATAAGTGTGGTGAATATATAGTTATGAAAAGTTATGCATTCCAGCTTTGATTCAGTATTAGATTTTCAGACTGCAGTTTTTAGTTTTACCTGCTCTGGACCTCTGAATTTTCTCCTGTAATTAGGCTTTAAAGCGCCCTATTCAATGCAGATAGAGAATTAAGCACTTTACAGGATAATGCAAAATGCCATACTCATCATAAATTCCCTCCAGAAAGATAAGAGCTTTGACTCACAAAATTTTCACCCTGTTTCTAAATCTTACATGCAGTGATTGCCACTTCAGTATTGTTTAAGTCAGAGGCAGGCACGTGCTTTTAAATAAACTCCTTGTCATCCCACTTCACTGTGCTTTGGCTAACATCACAAAATGTTCCAGGACTGAATCAGCTAAATTCATGACATTCCTTTGGAGCCTGTTGCTCTGCAAAACCATCACAGACTCACACATTAGTGGAGATTGGAAACGACCTCCTGAGGTCATCTTTTCCAAGCTCAAGCAGAGGCAATTAGGGCAACTAAAGTTAGATGCCCAAGACTGTGTCAAGCAGCTTTTGAATATCTTCGAGGATGATGACTTCAATTAGCTGATCATTGTGGGGAACAAAAAGCAACAAAATAAAAGTATATAAAGCAAAAAATCTTTAATAAATAACCAATTCAATATCAAAAAGCATGTCCTATGTATAAAATAAAAACATATACTCTGCTACTATGGAAGCCACTGCAGCATGGAGTTTATGGCATTCCCATAGAAAGGATAAGCTTATGATATGGGAACAACTGTTTGGGTGCTTCACAAGTTGTACGTCTTTTGCTACATGTATTTTAAACTTAAGTTGACTTTTAGAAGTATTTTATTTCTAGATAATTCAGAGCCCTTATGGGAACACTAGACAATGTCAAAGTAAATACTCCATAATTCCTTGGAGATTTGGAAGCAGATGGCAAAGAAACCTACCCCTGCAAAAATCCTGTAATGTTATTCATTCTTCCATCATGTGGATAGGAGATAGGAAAATTTATAATCTTTATGATAATCATAGTCAGTTATATCTGATTATTTGATAAAATTTTATACTTTGATTTTTTTTTCTCCATCATAACACTTTTCAGATTTCTTTATGCAACTACTGTAATTAGAGGAATTGTCTTTTTTTAATCTTCCAGTAAGATCATGAGTAATTCAAGTCTATCACCTCTCACCACTCAGAACTTTGGGGACTTATGTGAACTCAATAGTTTTCAGACTTTCTTGTTGTGTAGTCACTCTAGATTTGGAAAAAACCAAACCAGTGTTTTTAATGATAGCATTTCTCTTTGAAAAATGCATCCATGAGACAGTCATTAATAAAACTGTTTAATAGAAAAAGGTTTAATACATTGAGTTTAGATTTTGAAAGATGGTTAAGAAAAGACAGAAAGTTCTGGTTTTCTTTTAAGAAAGATGGTAAATTCTGAGTTAAGCAGAGGGAGGACAGTGAATAGAACTATGACTATATTGTGAAGTGTTTAGCAAAGACTTTTTTGCCTCAAATATGGGAGTGTATGCTATGTTTAGAATATTAAATCCCTTTATCTGGAACAATGGGGAAGAAGGAAGACAATTTTAACTGTGTCGTCAAAGCTTTTGTTTAATGGGGCTCTGAACAAAATTTGTCTCTCACTTTTCTTTAAGCTTTGGTGCACCCATAGTACTCTTGAGGTTTTCTTTCTTATTACTTTTTCATGCATTCAATTCAAGTAAAAATATCATTTCAAAGTAATTTTCTTTAACCAATATTATTCTCACTCCTTTTTCATGTTCTACTCCTTTGTATGTTTCTCTATTCTGTTCGTAATTTCTATCCATACAACTAATAATGTAGACAGTAAATCTCTAATTGTTTTGCAATCTGTTTCCCCTCCTTTTCTGAAAAATTACAGTATTTCAGGGTGTTCCATTTTTTGCCTTTCCCTTTTACTATTTATATCTAAAGCTTAAATAACAGTAAATCTTACATAACGTTGGGTTTTCAGCACCTGTTGAATTGAATCCATCCTTTTCAATAATCATGGCATTCTCTTTCCTCATTCTACCAGACACAACACAGTTCTTAACAGCAGGCTTATACACCATTTTCTGAACCAGAAAATCGTATTGTATCTATGACCAATCTATTGTTCACTAAAAAAAACCAAACACATAGAAAATAACAAAAAATCATATAAATATACTCTTAATAGCAAATCACCTCCTATTTCTGTTGCAAATACAATCTAACTTTTCTTCAAATTTATACTTTGTAATATTTATGCCGTTTTTAGAGAGGAAGTGCAGTCACCACACAGTTAATCTCTAACTCATTAGTTAATCCCTGTAATATCATAGGCATTCATCCCTTGGCATGGAAAGGCAGTGTTTCCCCTTCCTTCTTAAAGATTGTCCTGTGTGTTAGGAGTATATTCTTTAAGCAGTGATGCCCCAAGCTGGAACTGCTATCTCCTGTCATTGTTTGTGTTGGGTGGCAACTGAGTTTGTAGGTTCAATTTTTTGTCAGTAAAAAATGTTTCAATCCTCTTAATCAGAGATACACAAAACAGGGTAAAACTTAACCTCCCCATATGAGTAACTGTTGTAGCAATGGATTTCAGGTTTTGTAGTGGCTCAAGATTGCTGTGTAAACCCAGCATGGGAAGTATTATTTCCAATTTTAGTCTTCTGTGAGGCACATGAAGGACAGAAATTCTATTCAGTGCTGTATCCAATTTTGCAGGTTTCTTTTCGACTGCACTGTTTAACATATCTTTTCAGTGCATTGAAGCAAGTAAGCACAAAACTGTGCTTAGATATCTAAAGAATGAAATCTGAATGTTATGTCATCTAATAAATGAAGGTAAAACATAACAAAATTATGGGGAGAAGTTGAAATACACTATTTCTACAAAATATGTATAGACATCAAAATTAGAGTCAACAAAGGTCATTCAATGTGAGGGTTCTTACACGTTTCAAGGATGTTTATAAAAGTAGCTTTAGATGTCCATTAATGTTGTATCTGAAGGAAAAAAAAACCTACAAGATTTTAAGGGATGTATTGTACTGAGACAACCTGTCACTGGACATTTCAGAGTTAGTATGTCAAATTGTTTTAATTCTTAAACAGTAGTCTTAAAATAACCAGATGGGCTGCAATTCTGAGTAAATCTAGGGAAGCATTGTCAGCATTGTAAGCTTAATAAGGAAGGTGATGTGGATCAGTTCATGCTGTCCTTGACTTTCCACTTCTATTAGAATTCTGGAAGATCATTATGAACCTCTGGGATGTATATGATTAATAGGTTTGGCTAAACAAAAGAGATGAGGTCAAACATGATCTGAAATCATGAAAATCGTGTGTTCCTAAGGGAATTTCTACTTTCCATATTATGAACGGGGGAAAGTACCTCCTCTCTTGATTCTGATTAATTTAACTATGTTTTGTCATAGTGATAACCTGTAAGAGATTTGTTTTGCCTGTATATAAAATTTTATGCTACTTTTAAAAGCAGTATATTAAAGAATATACTACTCGTGTGTATGTTAAGGAATAATAAACTTAAAAGACAGTTCTAAGTAATTAGTGTCCAACACAAAAGACCCAAGACCAACCCTATAACTCAGAAACCAGGAGTGGAAAGAGAGAGACAAAGAGATGGTTATAGAACCTGTTCTACCTTGCCCGAGTGAGAAAAGGTTCAGCTCAATCACTTCACATAGCATGAGTGGATGTGTGTTCAAATATGGATTATTTCTTACCTTGGTCGGAAGATGTTGGTGTGCAAGAGGGAGCAGTGCGTTAACACCAAGATGATGTGCCAACCTGCAATGTTTTGTCTATGAAGCAGTTTTTAGCTAATAACAACACAACAACATACTTCATCACCTACCCTGTTCACCAAATCTGGCCCCTGTGAATTCTACTTCTTTCCAAAGATCAAGTCAGTGCTCAAAGGAACCCATTTTTGTCAGTAGAGATGTGAAAGTAAAAATCACAGAGATCCCCAACAGCTTTTCATAAAAATTATCTGCAGAATAGCTTTGAACATCAGCAGAATCATATGTAGCTGTGTGTCAACTCAGAAGGGAACTATTTTGAAGGTTTGTAGTTGATTTTTTAATTTATTAAATAAAAAGTGTTAGAAGCACAGTCTTTTTTTTTTTGTGTCAGGCCTCTGATGTAAAAACACCATACAGATTCTTTGACTTAGAATATGATAGGAAAGTACATATCTTTATGATGTTCTTTTTTTCCTCTGAAGATGATGATGTAGACTTTATTTTACATCTGCATAATTTCATACAGATGATGATTCAACCAAGTCATGTTCTGTCAACTGTGTGCACATATTTATCTGTGCCAGGATGGAGCTGTTGTTTGGGTGTTACAGATGATGATGTCATTGTGATGTAGAAAAATTGAAAATGAAAATGTATTTTAAGCAGTGTTAATCTCCATATTGTTCTACTCCCCTTCCTCTTTAGTCCTTTCTTTTCCAAAATCTATCAAGCAGATAATTTATTTCAGGCAATGGTGAAAAGCAGAAATTACGTAAACACTGTTGTGCTATAGTTTATTTATCAGTGGCCTTGTTTGTTTGGTTTTTTTCTGTTGCTCCTATTTTCTTCTTTAGGTCCATTGGTTTGTGCAGATTAAACATGCTTTATAGCCTAAAGATGCTATTTCAGTCTGCTTAGTCCCCATGAGATGAAAGCAATGAGTTTCATTGTATTTCTTTCTGTGCTATTCACAATTAATTTTATGATCTATACCAAGAATGTCTGTGTCTTATAAATCCAATCCATAACTCTCACTTCTGTGATGACGGCAATGAGTCCCCAGAGATACAATATGACTTAATTTTCTTATTATAACATACTTTTCAACTTCTAAATTACTGTTGTCCTAAAAAATGCTGCCAACACAGATAGCATGTTTGCACTACCTGGATTGTAATCTGGAACATTGGTATCATTCTCCTAATTAATAACATGAGACACTTTTTGTTTATTAGTCCCCACGGGAATGGATTTGTATTGTTTTAATAGGTAGATTTGCCTTTTTATGCTATTTTAATTAGCACAACTTTGACATTTAACATCAAATGTTTTGCCAATAGAGTAAAGCTTACTGGGTTTTCATCTTTTCAGAGACTGTATTATTCAGTCAGCATGTGCTTGCTCATAATTTAATGATTTGGACCACATTCTTTAATACGGACTTGTTATGGAAGTATCATCTTCCTGGAACAGTCTTTGTTGCCTTCTAAACAAATTAGTTTAATTTTCAATAGATAAAATAAGTGAATTGTAAATATATATATATTTTTGCCATAACTGTTTCCTTTATTGACAGACTTCATGAAATCTTCTGTTTCCACCTCCATCTGCTGGTTTTGACGCAAAATCAGCCATATATTTTTTGTTAAACACAGTGACATCAATAAAGGAAGATGTGCTGGAAACTATTGAAAGCTTAGTAGGGATTTTATTCATTTCCTACCAGTTTTCCCAGATTTGTTAAGGTATTACAGTCATATATTGTATTTTTAAATGCTGATTTGTTTAGACACTGGGTCATTGTACAGTCAGATATACAAAAACAGAATGTAGATTTTGAGTGCCACCAAAGGAAAGCAGAGCAGTAAATATAATAAGTGGCCATAAAGTGTTAATCTAATGCATATGGAAGGGTCTTTGTGATTAAGTCTAGAGCTGTATTACTGTATTATATTTTACATAGTATCTAATGTGTTATAAACTTAAATGACCATGACTTTAAAGGTTTTTTCTTGGTTTTATGTATGGAAAATCACATGGAACAAAATCCTGATGAAGGAGAATCTCCTGTTCATTTTGCAAAAGGTTGGTTTGAAACTTTTTCTGAAGGCTGGTAGTTGAATAATAGAGTTTGAAGACTGGCAGAGTTTAGAGCCTTTCTGTTCCACTTACATAGAAGAGACACAGCCTTCATAGCTTTCAAACTAGAGTTAATAGTGCTGTAGCTTGAGACCACAGGAAAAACATCTGCTAAACCAGAAAGCTAAGATTGGTTTAGTCTTGCTTGTGCAGTTTCTACTGCTGTATCTTATCCCCTTGAGCAGCAAGTGGAATGTGCTGTGTCCAATTGTTAAATTCTTTACAACACTGTTGGCAAGTGAAGGTCAAGTCATAGATAGAGCATTACTATAGGAGCTCTTCATGGTACTTACTTAGGAATCTCATCTTTCCTGTTATCCACATTTTTATCATCTACTCCATGCAAATTGCAATAGACCTCTATCACAGTTTTGGTTACTATATAATAATAATGTCAAACAGATGGTGTAAAAAGAATGAAATTGTTTATAATATATATAACATTTGAAGTCTTTAAACAAACTTTAAATGCAGAAGCGCTGAGTATCTATTTTATTTTCCTGAATCCCTATCTTAAAATTACAGGAAGATTTTTATGAATTATAAAACTCTTATATTTATTTATTTATGTACATTTAAGGAAACAATATGGAGTAACTACTTCTGTGAGCATCATCCAAATCAGACTAATAAAATATGAATAAAGATCTCTTTAAAAATAAATTGGAAGCAAGCATATTCATTTGCCCTTGTTATCTAGTAATTCTTTTACATTTTATGTCTCACTTAAGAAATGAGAAGTTTATTGAATATTAAAATGTATATTACATGTTTCTAGAGCTTTGGTGCTCATGTTTCAACTGCTTTTTTTTTCCTTAAGAATCAGGATCACTCAAAAAAAGAGAGTAGGCAAGTTGGGACAGTGTTTGTGTCTACACTGTATCTCTTTCCCAGAAAGCACTGATATGCACCTTGTTGTAATGGCAGTACATTACGTGCCAGGCAGTTTCACATGCATGGTGCACATGAAATATTTGAAGTGATATTTCTGTTGGTCCATGTGTTTATGAAGTTTTGATTGTTTATGTTGTTTTCTCAATGAACGCTACCCTTCAGATTATTCCTTGCTCTTTGGTTGTAGAAAGAAGGATTTCATGTGTTCATATGTAGGAAACTTATTTCTTGTGCTTTTGCTTGGAGGGCTTGCAAAGACATGGAGGGATAAGATTAAAATTGAAAATTATTTTGAAAAATGAGTAAATTAGTCTAATAAGGAGCTGCTACTCAGTAAGGGTAAATGCATTGTTTCTATACTTTGAAACAGATCATGCTAATACACCTGTAAATAGATAAAATGAAAGAAATAAAAATAAATCAAAATTATTAGCAAATGGAGAAACTTACTTGGTAACATTTATTTAGAACAGGAATTTGAGGCTATGGTGGCTCACAAACAGAGTGCGACCTAGTAGCCTTTTTGTGTTGCCAAAGGTTAAAATATCTTTCAAGTGGTATTTCTATACATGCATCCTTTATTTCACAGAAATGGCAATACCTCCATTGGCCAAAAACCTACCTGCTCAGGTTTTTGGCTCCACATTGTGAAAAATTCTGGAGTTAACATTTTAAAAAGATGTGGGTAAATTGGATCTGTAAGTCTATAGTGTGTTAATTTATACCATTTATTCACGACATTATGTCTTACTGTGTGGTAACACTGGAAGAACACAAGGTAAACATGTTAATGTGCTTCAGTACACAAGATTTGAAGTAAAAGTGTTAATCCAAAGGCCCTTTAAGGATAGGTGGTTACTTTTTGTGGAAGATTTTTGTTATTTTTTTCAATGTCCAAAAAAACACTGTGGTTGAGTTGTAGTGCAAATCAGTGGCTGCAAATTGTGCAGAAGAGCACAAAAGGCATCTTTTATGGCATCCTTTCTCTACTCTTTTTCCTGTCTGGATCCTCCTTAACCTTCCCATGCTTCAGTACAGTAGATGAAATACTAGCCCCCAAACCATATTCAACCATGCATATGACTTACATTCCTAGAAACTTTCTTGGGCAGCCACCCTTTCACTTCATTTTATTTAATGACTGTATTGAAAACCACAAAATTCAGAGAAGTTTGTGGTGAAGAATCCGTATCTATTTAGCTATGTGCACTTTCACACCTACTCCTCTAGTGAAATAAATGCCTATAAGCTAATTCACAAGTTTTGCTTCAGATTCCACTGCATCAAACTATTTTGGGAAAGCAGTATGAAATGGAATAAGAAATCAGTAGCACTGGTAAGGTCTATGCTTGTGTGTTTTCCATTATATTTGCTTAGAAAGAAATTATTTCTTGGATAACAGTTTTCTATGCCAACTGAAGACTTAAAATACCTTAAATCATTGTTTGCTGGTGGTATAATCTCAGTCTCTATAATAAATACTGTAGTAGTATTTATTTTTTTCCGGTTTCTCTACTAAAAGCAACAGCAAAGTAGCCTGAAACCCATTGTCCTTCAGATGTCTACTGTTCATTTTCTATGAAAAAAGATAATAAGCAAAATTAATGGATCAGTGGAACTAATGGAAGAGAGTAGAAAGGATCAGGGGGCTAAGAAACTGTAGCTTCATTAGAGTTTATAATGACTAGCAAAAAGATTAGAAAATAATTGTAGTGCCAAGCTGATGCAGAAAAGGAGCAGCAGTGAGTTGTTCATGGTGGCCATTCAACTTGTAATCTAAAAATTATAATTGAGGTGCTATAATTTTAAAAATGTACAAAAACTGATACAAAAATTCAATATTAAACTTCAAGTGGAATATGATGTAATTCCATAATAATATAATGTATAAAATCATGTTACATTCCCACTGTTTACAAGATATGACTTGACAGTTCTTGAAGGAATTCTTACTGACTTTGTTCGGAACTCTGAAAGCTGGCACATTTCTCAAACAAAGTAGTTATCACTGAAAATTGTTTCTGGCCCTTTCACTTATCTGCAGACATAATTAGGAATTTTCCCCCTGCTAGTGTACAGTATTAATGGGAAATTATGTATGGAAACCTCCTTGGTTTATTAAGAGTTTTAGAAAATCTCTTACAAATACATAAAAAGACATAGTTTTATCCATTTGTAAAAAGCAAGAAGAAAGACATTAAAAAATGGCAAGTGAAAGATGATCAGCATAAATAGGTAGAGTTCCTCTGTACGATATTGTTAAACATGAGAATGAAAATCGTAGGTATTTCTGGGTTTCTCTGTGGTTAGCACAGTTTTGTACAAGGGCACACCACAGATAATTAAAGCTGCTCTTAATGTTGGTAAACCTCTGTTGTTTGGCATAATCAGACACCTCTCTCTTCATAGTAATGGTCATTTTCTAAACTATCTTGCCATATTAAGTTATAAATATTATTAGAGCAGTAACTCAAGTAACAATAATGGAAATATTAATAATTGTAACATTTTTATTTAATAGTTAACCATGGTTCATTCCTTCAAAAATCAGAAACAATGAAGTGTTTTTTAGAAACTATTAAGCATCACACTCAAATTCAACTTGTTCAATACTATAGAGTCTATAGACTCTATAGATAGACATCTAAAGATGCTTCATTTCCAAAGTGATTTGTTGTAAGTTACTCACGCTGCTGTCAGCTGTCTACTGGTCCCTATAGCTAAGGTACTGTGCTAACTGCTTTGGTAGGTCTTTGTTTTTCTAATTGCTTTTTTTTGCCCTGTCTTACAAAGTATTTCCATTCATCTCTCAGTCCTACTGGTTGGTTGCTCCAGTAACAAAGACTATCACTGACTGTGGTTAGTAATTATGCTGATGTTGGCAGACAGTCCATCATGGTGGATTTTGCACGTGGTGGTCAATAATTAATTATGGGGCCATTGTGCAGAAACTACACAGCAGAGCAGAAATTTTTCTTCTAAAGGCCAGTTCAGAGTTGGAGCATGAAGAGTAATGAGGCCGTAGCTCGTAGCTCTTGTTTACCAATCAATCTTCCTATTTTTGCCTTTTAAACTTTTCTGTGGGGTTTGATGGGATTATTCATGGAAGAGATAATAATAGCTCAGTGGAAAAAAAGCATATTTAAACATTTTGCTTTGATACTCTTGGGTGTTTGGTTGTTTGGGTTCTTTTTAATGTTTCCACATAGTACAATAATAAGAGGAGTTAGAAATGTGATAAATTAGAAACTGGATATATAAGTTTTGCACCAGGTGAGGAGGGAGAAGTCTATATAAGGGTGGAAAGTCTTGTTGCTATACTTGTGACAGTCATCAAGTATACCCATAGGATCAGTAAAAGATGCCTGAAAGCAGCATGTATATTTGCTAACATACTTGGATGGCATATGTGGAGATGACTTATGTTCTATCAAGCCATCTCCACTCAGTTTCACTGAAAATATTCCTCCTTTAGTAACTTGGTTGTAGGTTACTGTATAAAAACCATTAGAAAGCATGAAGCACTTTGTGTCTTGTTCCCTGAACTTGCCTACTACTGGCTGAGGCAGCACAGTTCGTAGAAACAATGTGATCTTCCATTTCCATAGTGATAGGATTCCTCAGCCACACTGGGCGTCATCAGGGAGAACAGGTTGTACTGCAATAACAAAGGTTTATGGAGGTTCAGGAAAAATAAAAAGAATGGAGCAAGCCAACATTGACTTTTGCACTTGACAATAGGATCTCACAGCTTCTCTTTGAAAATTTTGTCAATTTTTCTCATTGATTTTTGTTTTAATGCTAAGTTTCATGTTCCTTAGAGGTTTTCTTGACCCATGGTGATAATTATTCTTTAACTCCCATCCACACAGCAGTGTCCAGTGGGATCCGTTGATAATTTGGACCCTTCCTCACGGTTTTTGAAAACAATCCTACAAGAAGAGCTATTTCACCTATAACTGCTAGCGTCAGACTTACTCAGTTTTATCCGTTGAGTTCAGGATCCATATTTCTTGCATATTGGATTCTTGAATATGAGTGGATTCTTGCATATGAGTGTTATAGTCCAGGATGCAGGCATGGTAAGCACTTGCAGAGCAATTTCTAACTTAGTGTACCCATTAGCAGGAAGTTTGGCTTAGTAACTGATAAAGAAGAACAGGCAACAGTGATTGTACTTTTGCAGTGTATGCTTGTCTCTGTCTGAAAGAGTTTTGTCACAAAAGGTAGATGAGGAACATTCAGCTGAAGCTAGCCTGGTGGAAAAGCAGTGCAAAAGATCAATCTTTGATTTCTTTTTCTTTAAAGAAAAATATAAAAAAACAGTCTATAAAAAGCAGCACTTTAGAAAAACATTAAACTGAGTGCTGTTTTTGTGATGTTTTAAAAGTCAGTGTCTGACAGGAATAGGATATTGAGTGAGATGGACCTTTAGTCTGACTCAATATGGCCATTTATCAATAAGAATAGGATCCAGCTTCTTTGAAAGCCATATGACCATTTATGTTCTCTAGATTGAAAGTTGTAGTGCATCCATTATATCAGGTGAATCTTGAAATAATCCTCAAATATACCCTAAATAAACTTTGCCTTCTAGCCCAGTGGCTTGAGCAAGTGACTTCTGACTACATCCTGTACGTCTACAAAATGTGTGCTTAATGACAGTGTCCTTTTCTCCTGAAATGAGAGGTGATAGTTTCACCTACTGACATCAACCAACATGTGTTCTTCCACCAGTGACATTTCCACCACTGAGTACTTTTAAGTATACAAGATAAATATCTGCCATAAAAATGAAGTAAAGTTTTCTCTTGCCTCAAAGTAGAGGGAAGGACTAGCTACCTCTTAAGGACCCTTTCATCTTTGTTTATTATATTTTTACCTGTATTTGCATAAAACCACAACAGCTTCTCCATGGTATTTCTAGACCAAATTTGACATTTGTACATGCATGTTATTTATTAGCATTGTATCATTTACAAGGAGCATCTTCTCTGCTTCACATACTTCTTAGTCAATCTCTAAACATACACAGTTTTTGTCATGTAGTTCACTGAATGCAATGCATTGAGTTCAAGGTTTCATTATTGTGTAAATCCTCAGAGTTCACAGAAAGTGTATGGAACATCCTGTCTATGTTGATTGATAACTGCATAGTTCTGCCAAAGTTATCGCTTATCCTCTGTATTGTCTCTTTGAGTGAAATCTTTCGTAATCTCAAAACATTGTATCAGGACTTTGTTTGGTTTTTGGATGCTTCTTTACTTTGTTACAACAATTCTCAAGCCTTTTTTCTCAGATTCTGGATATTTGAAATCCTTATGACTTATTTGCTAGAATTCTATAATACTGGCCTATAGTATATTAAACAGTAAGTATTTTGAGGAACTAGAGCCTTTTTTTGGTATATATGATGATGTGAAAGCAGTGAAAACTCTGAATATAATTCATCTGGTATTTTGTACAGGTGCTGCTTCCTGTTGAGCAAGTTACTTTCCTGTGTTTGTTTTATGGTTTATAAAGTGGAGCAAGATCACCCTTGTCTTTGATAAGTCTAAAAATAAATATTCTTTATTTTGCTATTATTTAGGCATCCTAGGCAAAAATGGTAGAACTTTCCTCTTTTCCATACAAATATTTTAGTGTGGGAGAGACCCTAAATAAAGATCTATCATCAAGACAATGAAATATTAGAGAAGGATGCCTGTTTTGCTCTTTTATTAGAAAAGTAAGGATCTAAGACTTAGCCTGAGAGCTCTGTCAGATCAAAAGCACTACTCAGTCAGGAGGAAGCTCCTGTATGGGAGAATATACAGGACCATACAGGGGAAGGTGAAATTGGCCTTTGCTCCAGTGATTAGAGATAAACCACAAGCATCTGGGCTTGATTTTAAAACCAGAACTTTTAATGTTAAAAAATAACATCACACACACAGTTGTTTCATGATGCTTAATGAAAGTCTCTACATGATTGAAGAGTTCTTTGCAGTAATGTGAGTTGAGGTAGGTCCTCTGCTGTAGATTCTCTGCTACATTTTTTCCCTCATTCCTGGACTTCCCAGAAAAAAATTCAGTGAAGAACTAGGTCATTTTTTGATTCCAACAATTTATTCTTCCTTCTACTTCTCAGTTACAATTCACAGCTACTTAGCAAATCCAGCTTGTTTAGAGCCTCTACTGCCTAGTCTCTGCCGTATCCCTCCCATCTCACCCTATTTCCTGATCTGCTCAACTCCATTCACCATTGCATTATAATGTTAATGTTAAATGTATTGAGGGTAAGAGTACAACTTTCTGCCCAAGATCAGCTCATCTTGTAATTATCAAATTTAGGGCTTTTCTTATATGAATTAACAATTTGCCCAAATCTTAAGTATTAACATCATCTCTTGATTTTTTTTTTCTTTTACAACAAAAAGGTTTTCAGATTTGGGTTTCACAACATTTTAATTTCCCACTGCAATTAAAAAATGCCCTGATAATTATGAAAACATTGACAAAATTTTCATCATATTTCCTGCAAGTAATGTCAAACAAGACTAGCCCAGTAGTCTGGATTCCCTACTGGCAGTCTTTAAGAGAAAACAAAAACATAGCAACAACAAAACAGTAGAGTGTAAGAAAGAAAAAACAGAGAGGAAAAAAACCCAACTTATTTGTTTTATTGTCCTCTTCAGAGAGTGAGAATTGGATGATATGGTTAGGTTATTTTCCTGTCCCTACACATAAAAATGGGATAAATAAGTAATGTAGAATTGTTGTTTATACTGACTTTCAACTTTTTTTGAACCATGAAAAACAGTATTAAATGTATTGCAACAATTAAAATGCAGAGGTAAAAAAGATCATTGAAGAGCATTCAGTGATATCACAGGCAGTTATTAAAAGACTTAAAAGTTGCAAGAGCAAGATGCATTTTAATTAGACAAAACTATCTGTAAAAAGGAGGGACTGCAAAGCTGAAATAGACTGTAAAACTCTTGTGTAAAATATTGAGATCTTATATGCCTTGCAACTACTGCATTCTGTGTCTATTTCTTATTTTGTATTCTCCTTTTCATCACCTGTAGCATCCATCCAGTCTCTCTAGTGTATCTTTTTGCAAGCCTACTGCTGTCTAAAAAGGACGCCTTTCCTTTTCACTTGTCTATTTCACCTTGGCTTGTTTCCTCATTGAGGTTATTAGTATCCCCATAAGACAAAAAACTAATAGTGACTCCCAAATATTTTTAAAATCCTCTTGGTCTTATTGTTCTAAAAGCAAAAGCAAGGAGATAGATACATACGAAATACAGGAAGTGCATTTAGAAGCACCACAACTTGATTCAAGTGTCAGAGAATGTCTAGTTTATATCAGTAAGAGTGTTACAGATTATTAAAATGTTTCAAATTTCTCTGTGTGCCGTTTACACACTATAAACCTACCTAGAGGCAATTCTGTCCCCTAGTAAAGAATAAGATTTTTCATTCTGTTTGTAAATAATATTCCATAGAAGCTACCCTTGTAGTTTCTGCCATTGTACCATAGAGGCCCTTCATCCCTGTATCCTCGCTTGTTGGGCAAAGATGTTGAAACAACTGCTGTAGTTTGAGGAGTAGGGATGCTGCCCTTGAAGAATGTTTTCTGACCTTTCATTTGGTCACACTGTAAAGTTACCATCATGTAATTTAGTACTTGAGCAGATGCCAAGACGTGACTCTATCACAGGCAGCAGAGTAGCAACAGCATTTAAAATACATAAGGCTGAGGCTGACCTTCATAAAACTACATCAATTGAAGCTGGTACACCATAAACTGGCAAGCAGAGCGATACTAATGAAATGTTGATGTTAAAAATGTATGAACTGGTATAGCAGTATCATTAAACTATAATAAAGACAACAGCCTCAAAATATTTTGAGACTAGCAAACAAGAGTTTTGGCTGCACTGTTAGAATAAGATTTGTAAAGACCCAACAAGATTCAGTAGCATTGTGTTTTGTATGAGTTAAAAATTTGTATGGTATTATCAGGCATAAACATTAAAGGTACGGATTGGGTTAGTAATGGTCTGAAATATTAGGCAAATATTTATTGTTTTCCAATATACATCCTATTTGAGACATTACTACAAAAAGTATTTCTTCTAAGTCACTGAAGTGCTACATACCGCTGCACTAAAAGTACTAAAGAACCAGTTCTGTACAAAGGAGAGATCAGTCTACAATAATAAGAACAGAAATTTCAGTTGCTCTTACAAGAGTGTTTGCCATTGCAAAGTAGTTATTCTTCAAGTGTAAGGGAAAGGTCTTATACCCATTGCATCTCCCCGCATTGTACTTCTCAATGGTTATGTGCACAGTGTCAGTTTTTCAAGATGCTCTGTATTATTCACCTGTGAGTTTGGAGTTTTTTTCCAAACATCTATGCTGTAAGACAGTTCTATCTTATCTGTGATACACTTAGATGTGAAAATTCTGTTTACAATAAGTTTATTTGATAAATGTTTCCATTTTTTTCACTCGTTGGAACATGATACTGGGTTTATGGATGCATAAAAAGGGGAAAAGGTAGTAAATGATAAACAATTGTCAGAGGGACAGAGGGGGATTGGTAAACTGATGCAGAAATAAACCGTAAGGAAATTGAGTTGCATGTGTCTGCTGAGAAAGGCAGTTGGATGGACATATAGTTTACAAGGTGAGGTTCCTGCAATGTGTAGAATTTTAAGGGTGGTTTCCAAGTTTCAGTAACAGTTTTAATTGGTGAGGAGGACTAAAAGGGAGCAAACAGAATACTGTTGAGTCAGATCAAAAGAAAACAAGTTTGAACAGAACAGCTCCTGGGACCACTGCTGTACTACAAGGTAGATATACCATGTTTCTGGGTATTGCATTGCAGGAAGTCAATATTAGGAGTTTTCCTTGTGCTTACAGTTGGAAAGTGGCAGCGTAGTAGTTGTTGGATGAACATAGTGATGAATAACTTTTGCAGACAGAGACTGCCCACTGACAGAAATGAAAACTGAACCCATTACTGCTTCTTTTCCTTGCCCTTGGGAGTTTCTAGAGCTCAAGCCTGAAACTTGGTGTGAGAGAAAGGCTGGGAGTTGGTTAAGAGCTGGCTTCTCACCTTTAAATCAATTCCTAGGAATTTAAGAATAGGGTAGAGATCATAGGTTAGAAAGGGCCGTTTGACCTGCTTTCTTCCTTCTGTATTTCTCTCTGAGTTTTTTTTAAGTAGTGATAGCACAGACCAACTCCAGAGAAAAAGAGTGGATTTGAGATTTCATTTTTTCATTGAGACAGATTGGGCAACAGCTGTTTTAGCAACAGACGTGGAAGGGGCATGGTATTCCAAGCATAAAGAAAATGAAGTGCTTCAGGGGAGAAAGAACTGCTATTTTCCACAGCCTGCATTACTACTGCCTTTGATACTGTCTCCCACAGCATTCATTGAGAGAAAATAGCGTCTCGTGGGCTAAGACAGGTGTACTCTTTGCTGCAGAAAAAAATGACTGGATGGCTGAGCCCAGAGAGTTGTGGTGAATGGAGTTAAATCAGTTGGTGACCGGTCACAAGTGGTGTTCCCCAGGGCTCAGTGCTGGAACCAGATCATCCAGATCTTTATCAATTATCTGGATGAGGGAATTGAGTGTACCCTCAATACATTTGCAGATGGCACCAAATTGGGTGGGAGTATTGATCTGCTCGAGGGCAGGAAGGTTCTGCAGACTGATCTGGACAGGCTGGATCGATGAGCCAAGTTCAGTTGTTTGAGATTCAACAAGGCCAAGTGATGGGCACTGCACTTTGGTCATAACAACCCAATACAAAACTACAGACATGGGGAAACGTAGCTGGAAAGCTACAAGCCAGAAAATAACCTGAGTGTGTTGGTCAACTGCTGACAACTACCGAGGTGGCAAAGAAGACCCATAACATCCTGACTTGCATAAAAAATGGTGTGGGCAGCAGGAGTAAAAGTGATTGTGCCTCTGTACTCAGTGCTCATGAGGCTGCACCTTGAATACTTGTGTTTGGGTTTGGGCCACTCACAAGAAAGAAATAGAGCTGTTTCATAAGCTGATAATTTGGAGATGGAGCGTATGTAAAGAAGGACAGTGAAGCTGATGAAGGGTCTGGAGAACAAGTCTTACGAGGAGCAGCTGAGGGAACTTAAGTTGTTTAGCCTGGAGAAAAGGAGATTGATGGGAGATCGTATTGTTCTCCAAAACTACCTGAAAGGAGGTTGGAGCAAGTTGGGGGCTGGTCTCTTCTCCCAGGTAGCAAGTCATAGGATAAGAGGAAATGGCCTCAAGTTGTGCCGGGGGAGTTTTAGACTGGATATTAGGAAAAAATTCTTCACTGAAAGAGTAGTGAAGCATCAGAATAAGCAGCCCAGGGAAGTGGTGGAGTCACCATCCCTGGAATTGTTCAAAAAGCACATAGATGTGGCACTTTAGGACATGGTTTAGTAAGTATGGTGTTGTTGGACTGACAATTGGACTTGATGATCTTAGAGGTCTTTTCCAACCATAATGGTTCTATGGTTCTATTCTAGGATGCTATAAAATACTGAAAGGTAACTACTTTGGTTTAATTAAACATTTTGATCAAAATGAAACATTTAAGTTTTGAGATTTTGTTTAGATACATTGCAGTCTTGTTTTCAGTGAAATAATGGCATGAAATTGAAGTGCAGTATTAAGTCAGAAAGTGGAAATGTTTCATTTGAAAATTGTTTTGATGATACAGGGTCTTTTCTGTGTGGGGGTTGTAACTCAGGGCTGGCTTGCTTTTTTCCTCCTTTTGACAAGAATAGTCTGGTAACTCTAAAACTAAAAGGCTGATATTGCTCCACGTGTCTAGAAGAAAAATATTTTAGTTAGATTTTGTTTTCTATAATTATATATTATAATCTGTGTTCTTAATCTACTGTGTACCCTCTGTTCCCTTTGGCTGTGGTTTGAAAAGGAAGAAGAGGAGAGGGGACAGTTCTCTCCATTGTGACTTAGACCTGTTGAATCCAGTGGAAGAACAACAAAAATCAGACAACATGTTCAAGTCTGTACATCCCTAGGCTTTATTTGATCCTTTACACCTTTGCAAAATCGATGTGATGCACAAGCACATTAATTTTTGTAACATACCAACTTTTCAATCAGTTTTCACAGAATGAATTACAATGAATGGTTATCCTTTGGTCAACAGGAGCACGGCATGCTTTGACTCTATTCTGATAAATAGTAGTATTGTACCCATAATTTCTTCAGCAGCCTATGGCAGTGTGTTAGACTGTTTGCCATTTTGAATAACGTTTTTACTGGCAATATGTATGTTGTGACCCAAACGTTAGTTTAATTAGCCTTAGTCCAACAGGTTCATTCAAAACTAAAATTATGGCATGATCCAATACACTTAAATTAAACAAAGTAAGTGCATAAAAAATGGCTTTATAATCAAATAATTAATTGAAGGCTCTCAAGGACTTTTATTAAGTGAGATAGATGCACAGAGAGCACAGGCAAATGCCAGAGAGGAGCCTGCAATCAGCACTTCAAATGTTTTTGGTTTTTAATTTTTTGTGAGCTGTCCATTAACTCAAAGTAAACTTGATTATTACTGAGGGAAGCATTTAGTTTGAAATCATGTTATAGTTGGAGGGAAGTCCATTCAATAAACTGGGCTAAAATTAGTCTGTGGAACATGTTTGCAATACACTTTCAAGACAGTGCTGCAAAGAGCTGTCTTCTGTGAAGAGAAACATGGCTCTGTATGCACACATGTAATCATGTATGTAAATCATTTGGTTACAAAGCCACTACATTGAAGGTGCCAGTCAGAAGAAAATTTCATGTATTATGCAATCCAAACCATTAAATACTGGGATTAAATTGTCATGTTACAGATTTTTGGCTTATTTTGGGGGGGACACTTTCAATTATAGGTTGCAAAGATATTAACTGGGTTTTTGTGGAAGGCAAGAATAGTTGAACTTTAACAAAATTTCTTCAAATGCTTTAGAATGAGGATTTTTTTTCTGAAACAGAATGGAGTGTATTTTCTGAATTCACTAACAGTACGTATCATATCTGCTTATTGTGTCTTGCAGTTTTTCACCACTGTCAGGTGGGCTTCCTGTTTGAGTTTTATATCTCAATTCAGATCAATCTAATTATGCATTATATCTCAGGCTTAACTAAATATTTGTAAAGAGGAATACTGAGCTGTGCACAGAAAAAACCTTGCTATTCTTTTTTAATTATTTAGACAGAGTAAAGCAATTTTTTGTTGTTTGTAAGTATTAATATTAATATATCCTTCTGGAAATTCCTTACTTGTATTTAATTAATAAAATATAGTACTCCTTAGGCAGAGAAAACATTTTAAGTACTGTAAATGAAATAATTTCATTAATAAGTAACTAAGTTGATTACATTTTCCAGTGAAGAAAATACTGCTAAAAGAGAGGAAACATGGGGATCTTAGTTAAATACTTGACTCTAACAGATTTCATGCCTGATTTTGGCACATTTCTGGTTGTCTATACATAATTCTCCCTCCTCATCTAAAATACCATCAGCCTCTCTAATCTCCAGCCATGCTGTCAGGAGTAATTCACTAATGCCTATAAAAGCAAAATGGCCTAAACAAATAAATAAATAAATAAAATAGTTTTGACCTGGATTTCCCTAATCTGATTTAGCACACAGCTGCATAAATGCTTGTGCCAGCATAAATGGAACAATATCAAGTGATGGGGTGAAAGGGTAGGCAAATTGCTTCTCTTGGAACTATTGGCCTAAAATGTTCAGGAAATAACTCCTTTAATGGATCTTAGGGCTCCTGAATACATAAAGAGGAGTAGCAGCCTGGTTTAATCAAACATGACCATTTCTTGCTGAATTTAAAAGGACTTCAAAACAAGCAAGATTTTAACCTGAAAGAATATAATTCCCTAAACTGTTCTCCATCACCACTATATAGCATAAGATTAAAATGCTTACTAGCATACAAACTCTGCACAAGTACTAATCATTTTACAGGTATGGAAGCGTTTTTTTTTTTTTTTAAATGTCAAAAAACAATTGTGATTGGAAGGGAAGAGACTAAGTTCAGAAGCAAAACAGGTTGCTCAGGACCTTGTCCAGTTTGGGTTTGAATATTTTTAGGGGTGGAGATTCCACAGTCTGTGTAGTCAAGTGTTTGATCAACTACTTTGACAGAAATAACACACGTCGTCAAACATAAGATTTACATGCCTTGATAATTAATGGGATAAAGCTTTCCTATTTTGTCATATAAGTGATTATAGAGAAGCATTACAGATCATTTGCACACAGTCTGACTTTTTCCCATTCCTCATCCTTGTTTAAAAGTAACACTTTTTCCAGGGTTGCTAAATACACCTGGAGGTTATCACCTGTGGCAATATCGCAGCATTCAGCAGTTATCATTCAGGAAGGCTAGGGTTGGTTTCATGGAATTAATTCTGTGACTTGGTCACTTTATTGAGCCTGCAATACCTTTAAAAACAGTAGTGTAATAGTGGTCCATTCACTAGAAAAATAAACACTTAAATTCAATTTTAAATTTCTTGTAGTAAAATGTGCAAGATTTAAAAGAGGCAAACAGTACAAAAGGCATTTAATTAGATGCATATTTAAAGTATTTCTTTATCAATTAGTTGAATTTTACACTTTGGATTGCTTCTGTTAATGTGCCGTTTCTTCTATTTCTGTCAGTTGAATGAACATGAAATGGAGGTCAGTCTTTGCTTCTAAAATATTCCAAATGAAATCCTTCTGGTGCTGGATCTTTTTTCACAAGTATGCCAAGAGAATTGTCTTTCAACTTCACTGTCCCTCTCCATTGTACTATGGTGTGGCAAGAGGTATCTTCAGGAGTCTGAGAAGAACTACTGTTGTTGCAATTAAGACAGCTGCCATGTGTTGTTTGTACTGTTCTAGCAGCTAGACCAAGAGGCGCTAAGGAAATCTGTTCAGACAGAAATCTAGTTTTCCAAGCTGAAGAGCTGCAGGAGAAGTCTGGATTTAAACTCAGGCACTTGTGCCTTATCTCCATTTGAATTCCACAGAGGACCTGAATATGGTCCAACAAGGCATTAGTACTGAGTGTTGTAATATTTACACACTGGCATGGTTTACAAAAGCTCTCTTAAATATTCAGTATTTCTGTGGGCTGAAATGGGAGTTATAAGGATATGTAACAGCTGTTGGCTTTGTTTCCAGACTATATTAAGATACACTGCTTGCTCTATACCATTTTGTACACAGTATATCTTTTTATGGTGGATGAAAACTGGTCTCGGTTTTCTTACTATTTTGGAGGGAGGAAATATGTCTACTTGTGTAGGTAGTTATTGGAAAAGTAATTACACTCTCTTAATAGAAAAAAATAAATCTAATGAGTACCCATATGTCACAGCTGAAGAAGCTGTAACTAGTTTCATCCTAAGATGTTACTATTTTGAAATAGAAAGGGAATAAATATAATCCAGTGTGCTTGGTTTTGTTCTTTTTTTTTTTTTAATGTGTGGATACACTCAGAAGATCAAAAAGAAATATTTTAACAGGATCATGGGCAGCTAATAGTGTTTTCTATTAACTAATTCTAAGTTTGATTACATGTAATCTAGACTTGATTTCATGTGGGAAAATTGATTTTTTCACTTATAAATTGCATAATTGACACTATTCTGTAGTAAGCAGGGCAGGAAAACCAACACTGTGGAGAACAGAAGATCTGTTGGTGTAGTGGGTTGTTTTTATTTGTCTTACAAAGTGATACCTGAAGTTTTTGTGGGAGTGTCTGTAGTTGTAAGCTAAACAGTACCAGGCACTTGTATGAATACTGAATCGCAGTGATGTAGTTGACTAAACGTTTTAAATTTACAGAAAAGTTCCTGGTGCAGCTTCCGCCTCCACCAGTCGACTATGCAAAACTGTTCCCAGGCATGGTTTGGTATATTCCTGGTATGCATTTTGCGAGTTAATGTAGATGTTTGGGTGTTCATAGAGGTTAACAGCATGGTTGCCACCAGTCATCAGGTGGTCTGAGGGCAAACTTTGGCAGCAAGTACTTCATTAGTATTGATTCAGTCTGTGAGCTATATGTTACACTGATCCTTACTTCACAGGTTACCTGTTTGTGCCTACCTGCTGGCTAAACTTCTTTAAACCACAGAAGTGTTGTACTGAACCAATGGAGATCCTCAGGTGCCTGAAGCTCAACCTAAGGCCATGCTTTCAACTTTGAAATGAAGGCAGATGAGGATATTGACTTTGAACCACTCTTCTTATGCAATCAATGACCTAGCTTCCCATTCCAGATTTCTACAGTGTAAGAGTCAGAATAACCCCATGGGTAACCAAAAAACAGAGAGGGAAGATCAGAGAAAAACCTTAACAGGACATATGCTAGCCATGATCTATTCATTTGTGGGAGGAAGACATATAAACTTCTATCACTCCACCTCATTCTTCGTCAGCTCTGTCACTCCATTCCCCCGGGCTCAAATGCAGATTTGCTGCTGAACAGCATAAGAATCATAGCATAATTCTGATCATATGCATAATAGCATATAGTGTAAACCAAAGAAAATAGTAGAATGCTTATGTGAGACATCCTGATATCAAAGTCCAGATAGCCCTGGAGATGGAACATTCCTACCATTCTAGAAGAAGAAATGACTGATCTATAGTATGCAAAAAGTCTTATTAAACAGTAGGAACCATCTCTTCTAGTCTTAAAACCATTGCTTTTATTTAGCTAAATGTGAGGTTTTGTGCAGTCCCTTCTCTATGATGTTGGAACATTTATCTGTTATTGAACGAGGTGCTGACGGGCATGGTTTAGTGTTTGATAGGAATGGTTGGACTCGATGATCCGGTGGGTCTCTTCCAACCCGGTTGTTCTATGATTTGCACAGCCTCTTAACCCAATAGAATTAAAAATAATTGGTTCAGGTTTCAAGAGCAGGAATTAAGCAGTAAAAACCACATGATTCATTGGAAGTGAGAGAATCTGCAGCAAAACAAAAAGCAGAACCCAGCAGATGCTCCAGTGAGGTGCAGTAGACAGGTCTATAGACACACTTACAATTTAAATAAATTTTCTATTCCAGAAGGATCACTAATACTTAGTAAGATTGCAGCTGTTCCACTGGTGACGGAAGTCAGATGAATTCTTTGTAGAAGTAACAAATAGAGATATCTCTGCCTTTTTTTAATGTGTGTGGTGTGACAGTTCCTCGTAATCAAATACAGCTGTATGTCTGCTCTGTCAGACTCTAAGATATTAACCTATAACCACTCACGGATAGCAGGATTGGAAAGATCATCATGAAACCAACTTGTCTGTTTCCCACTTCAAGATAGGATCTCTGTGTGCTTGTCCCTGCTGACAGATATTTATCTTCCCTGCCATTGTGGTGCTCCCAGAACTATTTAGGCTGGCTTATTCCTCTGCCCGCTTCCCATTTCATTTATATTATTAGACAGAATCTCCTCTCTTGCAGCTCAAACCTATTCTGACTTTTCTTACATGCCACGGGTAAAAGAAAGATCATTCTCTTCCAATTCTAGTTCAAATTTCTTCATTCTTTCCTAATGTTTTCTGGACAGAAAGGACCCTGCTCATTCTCACAGCTGTTTCCTGGTGCCACTCCAGTTGGCAGAAAATGGTCACGATGAGTGGTACCCAAAACTGGGCACAGTGTTTCACCTCACATTATGCCAGTACTGAAAGCAGCATATGGGGTTTTTTTCCCCTGTTTTGGAGTTACATATTTATATGAGTCTTACATGTTTACATCTTTTCCCAATATATTGATTGCTTTTTTTTTTTAACTCATTGACTCATATCCAGTTTCTGATCTACTATAAATCAGAGAGCTGTTTTGAGGAACTATAAGATAAAGCCAACTAGCCTTTTTATGCCTGCTTATTGTCTCCAAATGTTGGAGGCTTTTCTTTGTTCAATGAAATCCCTCTTTTTCAATTTTTCTCTTGAGTTTGACCAGATAGTTTTGAATTTTAATCCCACAATCTCATATGTTTTAGCATGTTTCAACTCCCTGTTATGTGGAAACATAACTGATATACTGTTTAATGAATGGTGCTCTCTTTTCCAGATAATTAATGGAAAAAATAGAGCAAATTCAGGACACACTGTGGCAAATTAACATATGATCCATCTTTCTATTTTATAAAGTTAATGATTGACAGTGAAGAAAAATGAAATATTTGATGCTATACTATGTGCAGTTTTCAATGGCTGTGAAAAAAAGCATGCAAAATGAGATGCACATTAGTAAAAGGTACATGTTTCAAGCTAACTCATTTAACCTTCTTTAACTTAAACAAAGTGTTCTGTATGAATTTGAAAGGTGTAGTGGGAATGAATGGCAGGTATCTGGCTCTGAAATTCAAGTTTTTTAGTTAAATGTTTGTACATACCTCAAGTTTGTCATCCTTCGCTGACAGGAAGACAGTTTACTTTTTTTAACTTTTTATCCTATTACCTTCTGAAACATGATTTTAGGCTGTATGAGGACTACTCACATACTTAAAATTACAGTAAAACAGGGAGGTAGTGGGACTTCTTCCAGATCTCCAGTATCAGGAACCATAAACAGCCCATCAAGTATGGTCTGAAAACATTAAAGCTACATAGAGAAGCTTGAATAGAATAAAGGTACTGTTTTATTAATCAGTCTAATCCAAAATCTCGACTAATCAGATTTTATTTTATTACCTTCACTGTATTCCAGTGTCATCCTGAAATCATTTATGTCAAAGAAACACCATCTGAATTTCTCGTGTTAAAAACAAGCAAATGGTCCTAGATAGAACAAGACAAAAATAACCACAATGTAGGTTTTAACATGACAAAAAGGAAATAAACTCCTGAGGTATGTGTTTGTTTAGTCCAAGACTCCATTAACACTGAAGGTTGATGATGTGGTGCGTTATATCTTTGATCTGTGACAGGCACAGTGTGTTTCAGTCACGGCTCTGATAGGCTTTTGAGCTCCTGTTTCTGATTCCTACTTGAAACTAGACAAACTGTTTGAGAGAGGGGGGGATGTGAAAATAACCCTTTTTTTTCTTTGACTAGCAGCTGCCAGATACCACAGATTATCAGATTTCATTCCTTTCCTTAAGCTTTGTGGAAGCATCTGAGGACAACAAATTCTGTAACATATTTGCAGCCTCATAAGTATTGAAATGCCCAATTTTCTCTGTAATAACAGCAACTATGTATTTTCATATGCATAAATAAAACTGTGAAGACACTCACCAGGAGCTTTGTCTGATTGCCAACTTTAGCACGTATCTGACATAAAAAGCCATAAGGATCTGGCATTAAAAGACAGTCATTAAAATGCTTTTCATATTTAGAGAGAGAGAGAATTACGAAATGGCAGTCTCAGGCACAGAATGCACTGCTGTGGTTTTCCCTGCACCTGGTCAATTGTAAGGGGTTTAACAAGACCAAATGCACACCAGTCACAACAATCCTATGCAGTGAAACAGGCTTGGAAAAGAGTGGCTGGAAAGCTGCATGGCAGAAAAGGACCTGAGGGTGTTGGTTGACAGCTGGCTGAATATGAGCCAGCAGTGTGCCCAGGTGGTCAAGAAGACCAATAGCATAGTGGCTATTGTATCAGAAATAGTGTGGCCATCAGGACTAGGGAGGTGATTGTGAGGCTTCACCCAGAATACTGAGTTAAGTTTTGGTCTACTCACAACAAGAAAGGGACTGAGGTGCTGAAGGGCAGAGAAGCTGGTGAAGGGTTTGAAAAGCAAGTCTGAGGGAATAAGGGCTGTTTAGTCTGGAGAAGAGGAAGTTAGGGGGAAACCTTATCACTTTCTACAACTACCTGAAAGGAGGTTGTAGTGATATGGATGTTGGTCTCTTCTCCCCAGCAACATGTGATAGGAGGAGAGGAAATGGTCTCAAGTTGCATCAGGGTAGGTTTATACTGGATACTGTGAAAAGTTTTTTCACTGAAAAGAGTAGTCAGGCATTGGACACAGGCTGCTTAGGGTGGAGTTAGCATCTTGGAGGTGTTCAAAAAACATGTAGATGTAGCACTTCAGGACATTGTTTAGTAGGCATAGTAGTATTGGGCTGGTGGTTGGACTTGATGATCTTAGAGGTCTTTTCCAACTTACGTGATTCTATAATTCCTTGGTGTTTTTACTTGCAGTCAGTCAGATGTGAAGAGGTCCCATTTAAATTCAGTGGAAGGATGTGGAAGCAAGTGTGCGAGTGGAAGCTTGCATGGCTTCCCTAGCTGCAGAGGAGCCACTGAGGACTTGTGTATGGCAGGTAGGGCTTGGTTTTTCTCAGTGGCTCATGTGCATTACTGAAGGACCACTATTCTGGTCTGCAAGTTAGAGTTTTCTAACACAGAATCTTACCCGATAAGAGGTCTGCTAAAACTGGAAAGAATCAGGAAATTCCAGACTAGGGGGTTTGGTTTGTCCCATTAAGCACATGAAAAAGCATGTAGCAGCTCCTGAATCACCACTTGCTGCCTACTGTTTTTTTCTACTGTAAACTGGAAGAAGCCAGAGCAGTTTATTCTCTGGTGACTTAGAAAAGTTTGCTTTTCGCTTTCTATCAGATCAAATTATAGCAATAGTGAAATCTCTTACTCAGCCTCCTCAGAAAATAAGCAGCTTTAAATCTTAAATCTCTAAGTATGTTCAGATTTTTTTTAGGCTGACCAAGCATAAAGTAGATCACCAGTGTGTGAGAAGTTGCCCACTGGTGACCAGCAACAGGCAGCTGAGAGCTGAGCCAGACGTCGTTGTAGTATTTGGCAAAATTTCAGACCTGTGGAGACTGAAAAGGTGAGATGTCTTAGATGTCTGCATTGAAGGAAGTGACAAGTCTTCATGGATTTAAAAAATACAGTTTTGTAGAGGAAAAGACCATCTCAGATTCACAGCAGACAGGAAAAAATGGGCCTATCTGCTGCAAGGTAGATTACCTTTAGACTGTAGCAAGAGTGACTGTCTCACTGTAAGAGTCATAAAGCATTGGAGTAAATGGCTAGGGTTTCAGTCTTTACTCATAAAACCAGATTAGCCAAAATATGTCAGGAACTATGTCCATATAGATGTCCTACATTGAGTACTAGGGAGAACCTTGTATTCTTGAAAGTAGAAGTACCTTATTTCAGTATTCAGGCCTGGTGCATAGCTGCTGAAATATGGTATCTGATTCTGGAGTCTGTAATCAGGAAAGACAGCGATATAAATTGAAAGAGTTTAGAAGAAAGCCATAAAAACGTGTTATGCAGGAGCACAGTGTATGTAAATTAACAATGCAAATTTTGGAATCTTAGATGTCTGAAACAAAGGTATAATCCAACAGCTGGAAACTGAACACTACTAGAAATCTGCTGGAGTCACCTCCCTGGCAATATTTAAATCAAGTTTAGACCAGGCAATAGCTCTGGATTCATTTTGGAAAAGTGTCATGCAAGTGTTGACAGAAACAAACCCTTCATAGGTTTGAAAAAAAAAAAAGTAGAGAGATGGAATTTCTTCACAGCACAGTCCTGTTTTTGTATGAATCCAGAAAAGTTTCAGTGTAAACATGGTTCTAGTGCATTGCAAGGGATGGGGAAGGAAATTGTTTTGTTTTTCTTTCTGTCTAGTGTCTAATGTGAACAGTAATCTAGTTCTAGTGAAATAAATTATTAAGAAGCAGAAAAAAATAGGAAGTAATAGAGATAAATGAAAGATATCTTTTTTTCCAATAATTCTAAGAGGGTTCAAGGACAACTGAGTCATAGATTAATGAAACTATGTTAACAGTCACTTCAACAATCCCTTATGCATCAAACAGGTCTTCTGTATTTAGCACCTTGGGAAAGGAATGCGTTAAAAATAATACTTATGATAATTACAACTGTCTAATCTATATAAATAATATCATATGTATTGAAATAAGTAAATATCAGTTTCTGTGGTAAACGATTTCATGATGTAATACCAGTATCACTGAGTGTTTAATAATATCTGTTGATAGAACATGCCCTCTTTGCTTCTTTCTTATTATATTCTTAAAGTCACTTGAAGTACAAAGGACAGAGTGAAGTCAAAACCATTATCTAAGTCTTTCTAGACTTCAAATTCATAATTTTTGTATGTTGTTTCTAAGACTGATCTCTTACATAAGCTGCTTTTGTAACTTCCTCTAGAAAAGTATTCCACATTTTTATTATCTGTTTGGGGAAGGCACAGGGTCTTCTTCTGTTTCTGCTGAAAGTTTTCTAACATGAAGCTACAACTCTTGAAAGCTCAGCCTATGGCTTTCTCTTGGGAATTTAACATCTTTAGTTATTTTGTGTGTCTTGAGAGACAAATTCTGCTGACAGTGAGTTTGCTTTAGTTGACAACAGTAGATTCATCAGCCTCTGAGGTATTTTAATTCATAGAATCATAGAATCACCAGGTTGGAAGAGTGTCACCTGGGCACACTGCTGGCTCATGTTCAGTCGGCTATCGACCAACACCACCAGGTCCCTCTCCTCCTGGCAGCTTTCTAGACAGACTTCTCCCAGTCTGTAGCTCTGCATAGGGTTGTTGTGCCCCAGGTGCAGGACCCGGCATTTGGCCACGTTAAACCTCATGCCATAGGTCTCAGCCCAGAAGTCCAGCCTGTTCAGATCCCTTTGTCACATCCTCTGTCTTTTGACATTGCAAGAAAGATAGCAGTTTGAGACAGTGTTTCCTTAGCTTGTAGTGCAGTGGGAGAGATGACCAGTAGGCTTAGTACAATATTTAAAAGAACCATAAGCTGTAGATTATTCCAAGGCTTTTTGATACTTCCCTACTATGTTGTTTCAAGGCAAATGGGCAGTATGGTAAGTCAGACATGCTGACTAATATGTTTTTTGTGATTGATGTTGGCTCTTTCCAATGCTTCACTTTCCTCTCACACTACCAGATTGTACCTATGAGCAATAAATCCTTCCATTCAAATAGCTCCTGCATCACTTCTTTTGTGATCTATTGAACTATAAAAGGACTTGAAAATATTAGATGCTGAATCTTAATATTTTCTAGATGTGAGTATGCTCTTCTACCTCAGGGCAATATCTGTTAGGAAGATTATTTTCAAGCATCTGTGGAATTATCAAACCTTCTCCAGAAAGAATTCATCTGAGAAAATATGGGGGTGAAACATTAAATTTTAAAGAGAATAAAGTATTTTAAAATATTCCTAAAGAAAATCTTCCTGCATCACTATAATCCCTTCTCAGCCAGGGGTATAGCTCATTTCTCTTCAGATTTATGAGTTTTTACAAGATCTTGCTTGATTTTCATCCAACAGTGATGAAGTTCTGAATAATAAATCCAGCTTATTGGAGTACTGAAGGACTTTCAGTGTCAAATTACACTGAAAAGTCCTTGCCTGAATTTAAACCTTTACTCGAGTCCTAAATGAGCTAAAAACAAGTGTGCTGCAAAAACAGTAATGGCTATTTCTTTGCATCATTTGATCACAAATCAGAACAAATAAGCCTTTCTTTTTTGTTTTGTGAAAACAGAAGTGGTTCCTCCTTAATATTGCACCACTGTTAAGGCTTTCTCTATGTATTTTTACAAAGTTGCAAAAATAGAGGCACAAACTTTCATTTCACTGCAACAACAGTGAAAACTCTTTACTCTTTAAGTAACAGGGAATTGCTATGAAATGTTTAAGAAAGTATGGAAATACCTGTGCATATGCTAGAACTAGCTAGAGCAGAGCTGAGAGCAGTCTGTGAGCTGATTTTATCCCCACACAACCACAACTTGCAAGCTAAAGATAATACCTGAAAACAGGGATGTATGGGGAGAGAATTAAAACTGACTGGAAAATAACCTGAGCACTGTACAGTATTGCATGCACTCAAAATGCTTCCCTTTCCCTATTCCTTTAACAAGCAACTCTTTGGGAGATTTTTTTTTTGGGTCAGGCTTCTGTAAAATTTACCAAACTGCTTTGCACTGAATTTTTGCTTTGATTTGAGAAATGCTTGTGCTGTAATATACATTAGAGGAAAGTGAGTTGTATTAAATTGATGTTAAATTTATAACTTATACCAACAACGTGAACAAAATTCAGAATGCTGCCATTCTAAGTTTTGTGCAGCTAATCTACCTAGGGATGATGGCACATATGGGAAAAGATACTTCTAAGACTTTGTGGCACTTTCAGGGATGTAATGAAAAGCAGTTTGCAGGTTCATCTTAATGTTACACGTTTTAAACAATTTTTTTTTGGAGAGCGGGAAATCTTTTTGGGAGGGAAACCATGATTTTGGACTGAACTTCAGCACACAGTTTCTACTTCAGTTCCACAACTTGAAACAAAATCTTGGAACACAGAAAGTTCTTGGTAGCAAGTTGTGTAAAAAGACACGTAGGTGACATCAGAAGTAAAGCCTACAGTCTTCTGCAGTAGTTCTTGATATGTTATGCCATGTTACTAGTTCTGACATTTTTCAGTAATAATTATGCAAACCTAAATTCTCACTATGAATCTCCACTTCTGTCCCCGCACCTATCATCCACCTAATGCACAGCGTGTGAGTTAAATTTTCTTGGTTTAATTCTGTTATAAGAATCACTTATCAAAGTGAAATTATTCACTTCAACCAATTATGGCTCTGGGAGCTTTCTGGTGCTTTCTGTCTTCAGTTACCATGATGCTGTTTGGTTTGCTCTTGACTTTAGTAGCAGACTTTTGTTTATGAAGAGTATATCTTTTGAAATGAGATTAAAAGTTGGTCAGCTTAAAAAGCTATTTATTTAATGTCAAAACTGCATGGACCAGGAGCATGAGATGCCTTCTTATGCAAACTAGAATGATTTTAAGGAGGAGGGTATCAGTTTTGCCATAGGTGAAATGAATACTGTAAAAAAGCTGAAATAAAAAATATAAGGTAAAATGCAAATTCAAGGACTAAAAAGAGAAAGAAAACAAAGTGAACCCTGCACAGACATAAAAAGAAGAGAGTAGAAGATGCATCTCCTATGACACTGAATTTATCTCTGTGGTAATTAGATCTACCAGCAATGTATTCTGCAAATATGAAACAATATGTTTTTCTGGAGCTTACAAAAACATTGGTATCCAAATAACTATGTGGTGAGCACACGATTAAAAGATAATCTACTGATACTCATGCTGAAGGTGATACACCTGCTGCAGCGAAACATGTTGTGTGGATGAATTGTGCATAAAACCAGAATAAACTTGGCTGAAAATGTGTATAAGGAACAGCATTTTACAGTCCCTTTATACCTATTCATATGTGTCTCTCTCATTCCTCTTTATTGTGAAGTCAGTACAATATCTTCACCTTCTGTCTGACTTGATGCCACAGTGGAGGAGGAGGAGCACTCACACATTTGGGCATAAGTTTCACCCATAAGATGTAGTTAACAGCTAAGATGCAATTTAAGATGTTCCTTGCCATTGGCTGCTGTTGCTGTCTCACTTCTGAGAAGAAATAATTGGCATTTCAGAATTGTGTTGTGCTATCACCTAACGCACCAGTGTCCTTTTACCTCTAAATTTCTCAGGTTACTGCAGGCAGAGCAAGCAAATTTTATTTCTACCAAAGGGACTTTTGAGTTAGGGACTTCAAATCTCTCTAGCTGAACCTAAATATCTGCTTATTACTGAGTTTTAGTAGTGCTGTGTTGTCTGAAAAGACAGATTTATTCTTCTTGGAGTTGTGGGAAACTATCATAGATTATTTTTTAACATAGTCTATCCAACCCTAAGGGTTTGAGGTTTTGAGTTTATCATCTTTGTATGAGCCATATGAATCCATTAATGAACTTGAGAAAAAACTGTCTAAAGACTCCAGATACAAGTTGCAAGACAAAGCAAGTGATTTTTTCCTGGATTTAGATTTATTTGCATATAATTCATAGAGTCACAATGTCGGTACTATTAGTTTTTTTAGGAATTAGTATAGCCAGTTCATACATGTATGTTGTGCAGAGAAAGATGAGAATCAGCAAGACTATTTTAATGGAATGTGTCCAGAAATTGTGTTTGACGGTACTATGTAACTGTCTATCATTTTGTTACTTCTTTTTGTTTTATATTGTTGCTCTTGCCATGAATGGCACAAAGTACTTTCTTGTTTGTGGGGCGATATATTACAGATTATTAAAAGGATGAGCCAAAGAGAATGGCAAGCAAAATAAAACTTTATATAAACAATGAGGTGACTCAGTATTTACTGTTGTCTTTATGCTAACTTCCTAAGTTGCTGCTACTCAGTAGCCTCCTCAGTGTTCCTCTTGGACTGCTTTGATGTGTGCTGTTACAGAAACGTCAGGTTTTTAGCTAAATAGCAAGCAGCAAAACAGAGGGGAAAAGGCTACAAGAAACATTATCCAAGCTAATTATTAATTTGTTTACAACTCAAAGTATTGAAAGTACCATGACAAACTTTTATTTACTGGGGTGGAACAGGGACTTAATGGAGCAAGGAAGGCAAATGCTTGTGAGAAAAACCAATTTTCTGCATTGCACTGTTCATTCTTGCTACAAGGTAGTCTAATCAGTCCCATGTAATATAAAACAGAATTGTAAGAGCCTTCTGTGTAGTCACATAGCTGATGATTTTGTCTATTCATTTCTGCAAACCTGGAAAAGCCAAGGCAGCTATGAATGATTGAACACTATTGTATTCCAAGTCCGCAGAACTGTTTCTCAAAACAGAGCTAGGCTGATAAATAAGTTAGTAGAGATACTTTGGCTTATAGCTGCAGAATGTATTAATAAATACTGGATTTTGGGGAGTATAAACAAGGATGAAAATGTAAGCTACTGATAATTGTAGGATATGACCTCATTGGGGATTAGTGTGGAACTTTTCAAAGGTGCTGTATGGCTGAATTACCCCGCCTGAGGGTAAAACCCTAGAAGAGAAAGATAGAGGTGAAAAGTCTCTGTCAGCATCCCTGTTAGAAGCTTGGAGAGTGCTTCCTCTGTCACAGTTGAGGCATTTAATGACTGTAATGTTTATGCAAATGGATGTCTGCACAGTTAGGGATTGCTGTAGCATTCAAAAGAACCAGCACGCTGCCCACTGCTTCTGGTAGAAAACTTTGATTTGAGGGATTTGTGTAACCTCCCTTCATTATCTTGGGCAGAAGACAAGTGCCTGCTTGTATGTCTTTGGCAAGAATTTGTCTGACTTGTCTCCTGGAGTTATGTACTTTCTTCCAAATAATACAAAAAGCTATGACCATTCTTTTGAAGTGTGATAAATTTGGCAGTAAAATTGGTACCATATATGCTTACCAGAGGAAGGGAAATCTAGTGAATTGTAACTGTATAGCGTGGTTTCCCTATAAAAGTGGAAGCTTTTATTCCACAGACTGTTTAACTATTTCATCCAATGGATATTTTATGCAATATCAGCAGCAGGGTATGAAATAATTACCCCATATCAGGCAAAGTGGATATTTCCATATAGCCAGATACAAGTATGTACCGGCTCACACACACACAGGTAATCATAGGGCTGGTGGCTTTGAAAAATCTATTACTGGCTTCATAGGTGCTTCAAAGATTAGGGGGGTTCCATGGTCTGCAGTCCTAGACAGAGACACATAATTTTCAGAAGAGGTTTTTTTGAGTCCCTTCATAATATTTATGGTTCTAGGGAAAGGTGAAAGATTTTCTATATGTCAGTTGCTTAAAGGTGGTAGTAATTTATTCAATTAACTGTGTTCACAGGAGTATTTAAGATGCTTCCCTATATTCAGTATTTTTTAATCTGACAGCAGTGGATAGAAGTTTCTAATCCTGCTGGCCACTCTAGAATTTTGGCCCATCTTATCAAAATTAATTTTTCTTCAATAAATACTTTTTAAGAATTATTTCTGTGGTGTTAAATTATGCTATAATTCGAATCACTATCATTAAAGCAATGCATTAAAACACTCAGTTTCTTTGAAAAACATTACTCTCACAGAACTGAAATGGATATAAGCCAAGATTTCTCCCTTTGAAAGGCCTCTTGGCATGAGCCTGGTGAATTTCTTGAACATTATATAAATATAACTTACAGCCACGTATGGTTTACAGATTTGAAAGCTAACTGAAATAGATTTATTAGACTAAAGCATTAGCTACAACATTAGTTAATAGTCAAAATGTTTTTGTCTGTTGTTTCCAACAAATTATATTTGTGGGTTGTTTTTATGGGAAGAAGACTTCATGCTGTGCAAGGTGCTAGTCTGAAGCTTGTAGCCAGTGCTTACAAAGATCATCTCACTAATGTGCATGAAGTCAGGAGCGCCAAACCCCAGATTTATTCCACCACTCTGAAGGCAGCTGAACTTTCTGAAGTCTTGTTTCCTTTGTTAATCCCTCCTGTTGGCACTTCAGTTCACAACTGAATTATCAGCTAATTAACAGCAGCTGAATTTTTGATCGATCAATTTTCTGTTCATAACCAAGCTCCCGTGGGTTGCAATCTGCAGCCTTGTCTGTATCGCTCTGTTGGGCATCTCGCACCAGAAGAGTTGTTTTGGTTGTTTCCTGCCTACCCAACAAGACAGCAGTTGTTTCCCTGCTATAACTCAAAATTACATTAACTCCCTGGCTAGTATTTTTACTATGTCAGCACAGGAAAATTTAGAAGGTCCCTGTCTTAACTCCCACTGGTTGTTTCAGGTGAAATTACGGTGAGCTGTGCCAGTGAAGTTGGCGTTATTAGAAAATAACAAATAATTTTACAAAAAATAATAAAATCTGCTTGTTAGTTCACTAGCCAGCAAAAAATAATACAGATTACTCCTTCGATCACACCAACTCCACAATCTCACACCACTAATGATATTGGAGAGTTGCCAGAGGAAGCGCCAGGTAACACTGATGCATTTGAAGTGCCTCCCACAGCTTGTCTCACCTACCAGCTCACCACTAGAAGTTATTATCAGCTGGCGTAAGTCTGGCTCTGGCTCTCTACTGCAGAACTTGCATGCATGAAGTGTGTTTCAGGACAGACTTCAATCTTACCTGGAACTGCCCTAGTTCTAAAAAGCCCAATCTAAACTAACAAATGAAGAAATCTACCATTTTAAGCATTTCCTTCAAATACATGTAAACAACTTATCTGTGGCATACATCCCATTACTGTATGACAGCTTTCTGCTCTGCAAGTTCTTCGTTCTATAACCTATCAAATCCTTTTTTTTTTCTACTTCTACCTACTACATCTTTTTTCTGCTTCTTTCCCTGGTTTTGCTCTCATCAGAATCAAAATAAAACTAAGCCAATCACTCCAGCCATAGCTAGTTCCTTTACTCCTAAACCCTAGCAGTGTTTCAGTTTGCTTCTTCTAGGGATGTTGGTGACAGGAGGAACCCATAATCTCTCCTTGATGTCATTGATAAATCTATTGAAGAACATATAGTAAGTCTGAAGGATAATAAAAAAATCTTTCTATAAATATATAAATAACAAAAGGAGAACTAGGGAGACCATACAGTCCCTTTTGGACACAGACGGAACAACAGTAACAGGGGATGAGGAGAAGGCTGAGGTACTTAATGCCTTCTTTGCCTCAGTCTTTAATTACAAAGCAAGCTGTTCCCTCTGTGTACAAACCCCGGAACTAGAGGAGCAATACGAGGCTCCCATGGTCCAAGAGGAGG
>WAAB01000863.1:138354-183038 GCA_013389865.1 Piaya cayana
TGATTCTATGATTCTATGATTCTATGAAGCATATCTGCAGTGATGGGGTGTCAGAAGGTTTCCCTGGGGCTTCTGCTGCCATGAGTATACTACTTTCTCATTGACCAAAATCCCACTTGTGACATGCATGACTGAGCAACATCTTGTGTTGAAAGCTATAGTGTCTGATGAGAAACTGCAGTTTGCCAGTGTTGCAGTATGCTGACAGCTCCTGTTTTGGCAGTCAAGCAATCAAGGAGGGTTGGAACTAGATGATCTTTAAGGCCTCTTCCAATGATTCTATGCTTCTATGCTCTTCATATAGAATTTCATAAGCTCATTGATACGTTGAAAGTGCTGAGTCCTTCTGATATTCCTGAATAGTGCAGTGGTCTGGGGTGTATGCTTAAGACACTTGTGTTTCAGGCAAGCCAAATATCATACAGTGTGAACAAAAAACCTTAGAGCAATTGTGGTCATCAATGTTAAGTCCAAACAACCATGATTCAATTGTGCCTAAATTATGCCTGTTTCAGAGCTGATTAGTGCCAGGTATGTTTGCAGATTGGCTTGAGCAAACACACACACAAAATCTCCCTTGTAGAGACATAAACCTTATGAGTGATCAACTTAAAAAGCCATTGTATTTTTAGGCTTTCAGGTTAACTTCCAGTAGCAGGTCTTGAAGTATATCCAGTAGAATAAGGATACACCGGGTGCATATTGATTCTCAGTATATTGTTTTTCTTGTCTTTGCCCTTGAATCTTTTGGATGAGGAATAAGGTCTGGAGCACTTGGGAGAATGGAATATGATCTCATTTATACTGCTGTATCTTCTGACTTGTTTCCAAAGAAGTTATTTGTCTGCAGTACTTGTGGGCTTTGTGGTTGATCTAGTTTTATGTTAGAGTACAGTGTATGAAAATCTGATATTGCTTATTTAACAGTCATTAAATTATGGATAGTAGCCTTAATAGTTTGGGAATATTTGAGTTCATGTAATTTTTTTGATAAAAATAATGTCTGTACTCTCAATTATGTGTAGTTGTTCTCCCTTTCTCCTCTGTACCTCTCCATTAATGTACTGTTAAACATTTCTTAAGCTGCTTGAGGGCACAAAATGCAACATTGAACTACACAAACATAAATCCAGGTTAACTGTGCTAGTTTCTGTTGCCCGCATTTCTAATGATATAACAGAAACTTCATCTTACGTGAAAACATTTTTGAAAGTCAATTTTAATGTTTCTTAAAACACTGTTTTATATAAAGTTTTCATTAAACATGTTATACAGAGGTCTGATAGGAACATCTTAGAGTTTTCCTGGCTTGCACCCTCTTTTGTTTCCCAGAATTGTAACATATACATGATTATGCTGCAAAACATGATGAAAAATGCTACATCTAGCAGATGGGTGTACATGTTGGAAAAGCACCTTACCTCATTTTCTCCCTTCCATCCTACCTCAGAAACTAGGATAAATTTAAAGAGGCTCCGAATAGCTTTCCTTCAGTCTTCACACTTTTCCCACATTGCTTCATTTTATTTAATAACCTTCACACTTTTCCCACATTGCTTCATTTTATTTAATAACCATGAATGGTGTGCAGTGTCATAAGGATGAGCATCATTTGTTCAGCCAGAACCCGGAATGCATTTAACAGCATATCAAGAGTGAAGTCATATCAATTCAAATGTTTAGTAGCTATGCATATTAAATGGCTGATAGTAGAATCCTCAAAATCAATACTTTATTTGTCTCTCAGGATGTGACTGCAATGGAGTTTCATTCATTCCTTGTCTAATTATCCCTAATCTGCTGCTCCACATGCTCAGCAAGTAAAGCAATTGAGATAATAAAGTTGTATTAAGGCAACTCTGGCAATAATTGAAGTGTTTTTGATAACAGTAGAAGTCTGTTCATTTTGTTGCTTAGTAACAGAAATATTGCAAATAGCTTGTGTAAAAAAAAAAAGTAATTTTTAGTCAGGTATTTATATTCTGCATATTTATAGACCATGATTAATATTGCTTCTCAGTTTTGACAAGACACCGTGTTTAGAGTTTGAATCTGCAGTAAATCAGCAAATGGAAAATCTACTTGGCTTGAAATTATATATTCATTCATTAAGATCCCAAATTAAGTGGAAATTTAAATTTTAAAATTTAAATATATGGAATGATTTTTTTCTTACCTATAGAGAACCCCAAGTACAGTTTTAAAATCTTTTACTAGTATTTTGTTAGGCTAGGCAAGAGACTTTCTATGTGGTGTGAGTGCTGGCAAGAGAGGAATGCAGAGCATGATGTAGCAAGTGCATATGCATGTGTTTAGCTTTCAGTGCCATGAGAAAATCTCATGTACAGTGAGAACACTTTGATTTGTCCTTGGGTTCTTCATGCTGCATACAGAGTAGTCACAAGAGTTTGTAACTATAGGTCAGTGGAATTTTTATTTTTATTTGTGAGATAAGACAGGTATGTTACTTTGGAGGCAGTGAGAAATTCGGAAATGTACTGCTGAATCTCAGCAGCAGTTTCAGTGAGAAGAGCCCAGCAGAGTGATGTAGTAATAGAGTAAGCCTGCCAGTACTAGTTTCCATAGAATAAAAATAATTGCTTACCTAATAAGCATACTTTTTTTTTTTGAATACTAGTATCACACTTTGCATACGAGCTTATGTGTATATTTTTCTACAGCCTTGGCCTTAAAAGTCAAAACCAATCTCTGAACTGTAATCCTAACTGCTGTACCTAGTGGGATGGTCATGGGCATCACAGACTGATGAGAGCCTATACCTCCTCATCCCCTTGGGTGTGCTGATTAATGAGAAACTTGACATGAGCCAGCAATATGTCCTCACAGCCCAGAAGGCCAACCATATCCTAGGCTGCATCAAGAGAAGCATTGCCAGCAGGTCAAGGGAGGTGATTATGCCCCTCAACTCTGCTCTTGTGAGATACCAACAGGAGCGTTGTGAACAGTTCTGGGATCCCCAACATAAGAAAGATACGAAACTGTTGCAGTGGGTCCAGAGGCGGGCCATGAATATGATCAGAGTGCTGGAGCACCTCTGCTGTCAGGACAGGCTGAGAGAATTGGGACTGCTCAGGCTAGACAAGAGAAGACAGTGGGAAGACGTTATAGCAGCCTTCCAGGACCTGAAAGGGGAGTACGAGAAAGCTGGTGAGGGACTTTTTACAAAGGCATGTAGTGATAGGATTAGGGGGAATGGCTTTAAATTAGAGAGGGAAAGATTTAGGCTAAGACATTAGGAAGAGATTCTTTGTAATGAGGGTGGAGAGGTGCTGGAACAGGTTGCCCACGGTAGTTGTGGATGCCCCTTCCCCAGAAGTGTTCAAGGTCAGGCTGGGTGGGACCTGGAACAGCCTGGTCTGGTGGGAGGAGTCCCTGCCTGTAGCAGGGGTGTTAGAATTAGGCGATCTTTAAGGTCCCTTCCAACCCAAACCATTCTATGATTCTATGAACCATAATTAGTGCAGGGTGTGTTTGTGTGAGAGATCTGGAGTGTAAATAAGGAGAAAGAAATCTTAGTCTTGATGGGTAGAAGGTTTGCTGTTGACTTCATTGAGATGACTTCACCTCATATTTGAGAGTTTCAGACAATTTCCAAACGCTTAAATAGTTTTATGACAGCTTTTAGTGGCTGTTATGGATTGTGTATAAAACAATATGTTAAACTAGCATGTTCTTGCTAAAAGCATGGTATTTGTGAGTTTATAAATGATCATCCTGGAGATCATTTTCAGTGTTTGTAGTTCTGACTTTGCTAAATGTATAAATCATTTGCTGTTATTCATCCCAAAGTAGCTTACTGTAAAATATTTTCAAGTTCTTTCACTCATTAGTGTGGCTGACAAAGAGTGGAATTACTACTCTCGATAGCAGAATTATGACCATTGGAAAGTATGATAATCTAATATATACTCCTAATGAGCAGTCAGTATACTGAGAGGACCATTCAATTTTACTAAATGCTGCTGACTTGATGATCCTGGGAATCTTTTCCAACCTAATGAGTCTGTGATTGATAAAGCTTGTGTTGAACTACACTACAAATCTGAATGTAAATTTGGGGTTTTTTTAAACAATTGACTTCAGAATTGTATATATCTGTGATGTTATTTTAAGAAATATTATTTATTTCCCATGTTACTTCTTTAAATGTTTATTCATAGTAAATTCAATAAGAAACCAAACAAACTTTAGATTATTGTCTTCCAAGATATTCTGCATTAATTATGACAGCAAAGTATAGGTAGTATTGATTTTGAATTGTAACTATCTTTCCATTAAAGATGCTGATTGCCTTCAGCATTTCTGGGGAGCCCAGATTGTCAGTGCTTGGAGCAAAAGATTTGAAATGTTTGCTCTTTACTAAAGGTCAGTCCAAATCATTATTGTAGAGAAACTATTGCTACTGAATCAAAAGAAAAACATTTAATTTTTTAGAAAAGGCATTACCAGCATTATTCCAGGGCATCCTGCCTTGCCAAGAATTCAGTTGTGATTGAATTTTCATGGTACCACAGTTTTATAGAAAAATCATTAATTGTAAACCATTAAAGTCCGTGGACTAAATTATTGAAACTTCATGTTTTCATTGAGAGGCCCATTTCTAGAGGATTAGAACTCACTGTTTCACACACGGGTAAATTTTAAGCATTCCAAATGAATCCCAAATGCCACCTTTCTATTTGGTTTTCAGATGTTTTTGCATTTTAAGTACATTTGATAATATCCAATTACTATAACCTTTGAGGCAAACTTGTCTCTCTTGGTTCTTTTTTTCCATAATTATATGAATTCATAGTATTTTTTCTTGTTGATGAGCAGGGAGATCCTGGACAAATTTAAAGTCAAAAAAACCCCGAATCTTACAGAGAGTGGAAGTAAAGGCAGGTAGCCTGGGAGGAATACAGAGAGATTGTCCAGGGACCAGGTTAGGAAAGCTAAAACCCTGATAGATTAAATCTGGCCAAGGATGTCAAGGTCAACAAAAAAAGCTTCCATAGATATGTCAGCGATAAAAGGAAGAATGTGCCCCCTCTCCAGAAGGAAATGAGAGACCTAGCTACCCAGGATATGGAGAAGACTGAGGTACTCAAAGGCTTTTTTTTCCTAGTACTGTCAAGGGTCTAAGCCACACCACCCAAATCACAGAAGAAAAAGGCAAGAACCGGGAGATCAAGGAATGGTCTGCTGTAGGACAAGATCAAGTGTGAAACCATCTAAGGAACTTGAAGGTGCACAATTCCATGGTGTCCAGTGAGATGCATTCACACATCCTGAGGGAACTGGAAGATAAAGTTGCTACTATCCATCATACTTGAGAAGTCACACCAATTTGTTAAAGTTCCCACTGATTGGAAAAGGGGAAACATAACTCCCATTTTTAAAAAAGATTAAAAGGAAGACCCAGAGAACTACAGGCCAGTCAGTCTCACCTCTGTGCCTGGCAAGGTCATGGAGTATAATCTGTAAACTCTGTGAGGCACAGGGAAAATAAAGAGCTGATTGGTAACAGCCAACAGGGTTTCACTAACAGTAAATTGTACCTGACAATGTTGGTGGCCTTCTACAATGGGGCTGCAGAATTAGTGGATAAGGGAAGAGTAACTGATATTCTGGATTTCTGCAAAACATTCAACACTGCACCTTATGACTTTCTTGTCTTTAAATTGGAGAGACATTGATTTAATGGATGGACCACTGTGTGGATAAAGAATTGGCTAAATGTTCACACTCAAAAAGTTATGGTCAGTGGCTCAATTTCCAAGTGGAGAGCAGTAATGAGTGGTGTTCCTCAGGGGTCACTATTAGGAACATTATTGTTTAACATCTTCGTCAATAACACAGACAGTGAGATTGAGTGCACCCTCAGCAAGTTTGCTTATGACATGGGATCCAGACAATCTTTAAAGTCCCTTCCAACCCAAAGCACTCTATGACTGAATGATTTCAGTAGCTTATAAGTGTGTAAACATTCACATCAGACAAAGTTTGTGTAGCAAGAATCTGAATTCCTTTTATTTCCAGTTAGTTGGGAGTTGGGGTAACTGTGAAAATGTTATAATAGCAAATACAGAGACAGATAAAGATGTGCTGGATGAAGGGACATCAGTATTTGTGTTATTACAAGAGTATCATTTCCTTTTGAGAGCTGGCAGTATGCAGTAGTGTTTGGATTGTTTATGCTTATATCAAGGAATAGTCTTGTCTCAAGATGATATAAATATGCCAGTCAGTTATTTTGTCTATTTCTTCTTTAATCAGAGAACACTAACACAAATAATACAGGAAAGATATTACACAACCTGACAGAAATCTTTAAACAGCTGAAAAATTCCTTGACTGCCCTTGAAACAAATTTGCATTGTATTTATTTTGTCCACAAAATAATATTACCCCAATATTTATAGGAGATTATTCTGGATCACCAGTCCACCTGTTCAAAGTCTGGGTTTTGTCTTACTGTATATTTATGTTTCTCTTTATTTTAACTCACTCAAGGGTAGAACATTTGCTGTTAACACTGGTAGCAAAAGATCACTTCATCTAATAGGTCTTTATTCACTCCTTAATTTTTTTCTGTACTTTCTAAATTATTTTTACTTCATATGAAGTCTTTCATGCCTGCAACTGTTTGAGGTATCGTGTTTCATCAAGGATTGAATTCCTCTTCATTATTCCTCCACTTTTTCAGTGAAAGCAAAAGATTATATTGTCTTAATACAAGAATCATTAATTATCTTCTACAGGTTACTTCAGTACTGTGTTACCTGTGAAATCAAAAATACAGTATTTTAAATGTCTGTATTTTTGTGTGCGTGTTGCTAAATGCCTTCAAAATGTTTCACTTCAAATAACAGATTGATGATGTGAATTCACTACACTTGTTTCCTTAAAGTGAGATTGCCTTCTATTAACATGTATTTTATTTATGTAACATCTTCTGTTAGAATTTGTGATCTTATTTTAAAAAATCTATATTCACTATATCATCCACTTTAATGAAAGATTAGTCTGTGTTGCAAACCCCTGTTTCCCCTACACTCTCAGACTGTCACAGCTACATAACACTGATATTAATCGTTATCATGCAGACATAATTTTCCTAAAACATCAGGGAGTCTCTTGTCATGGATGGCATTTGGTAACTGAATTATCTGTGTACTGTTTAGAAGAATTTACATGAAGAGAATGAAAAGATAGTAGACTGCCATCAACAACAGCTTTATCTTTTTTCTTCTTTTTCCCTTCTGGGTTTTAACTTGTGGTTTTTGTGTCTTCTATCTTCAGACATCTGCCTTAGCATAAAATAATGGGTACCAGGAACTTGTTAAAACTTGCTCTCGTCTCCTCAGGAGCCCTCTCCTCATATATTAGAAATTAAACTGGATCTCTGCTCTTTCAGAGTAGCAGTAATAGTTCCTGACATTGTGTGTATGCTACGTATTTTAAATTACCAATTGTTGTATAGACATACTGAAAGAGCTTCTCAGAATTGATTTCTCATGACGTTCAATCAATATCTGACTCAAGTGTCTATCACCCTGTTCTCTAATCATTCACCTGAGCAGTAGACTATGAAATTCTTCAGCTAACTTGAGTAAGAATATTTTAAGGACATTACTGAAAGCTTAACATTGGAAGTTTGATTTAGCCTGTTTTCTTAGTCTTAGCACTGACACTGGGAGCTTATAAAAAGCATTTCAACTTTAAAGTCCTATTGTCATAGGTTAAACCACAGCCAACAGCTAAGCACCACACAGCTCCTCACTCACCTTCCCAGAGTGGGATGTGAAAGAGAATCAGAAGGGTAAAAGTGAGGAAAGCTCATGGGCTGAGATAAAAACAGTTTAATAGCTAAAGCAAAAGTCACATGCACAAGCAAAACAAAACAAGGAATTCATTCACTACTTCCCATCATCAGGCAGCTGTTCAGCCATCTCCAGGAAAGCAGGACTTCAGCATGCTAAACAGTAACTTGGGAAGATGAACACCACTGCTCCAAATGTCCCCCCTTTCTTCTTCTTCTCCCAGCTGTATATGCCGAGCATGACATCATATGGTATGGAATATCCCTTTGTTCAGTTGGGTTGGCTGTCCCAACTGTGTCCCCTCCCAGCTTCTTGTATACCCCCAGCCTACTCACTGGCAGGGCCATGTGGGAAGCAGAAAAAGCCTTTATTCTGTGTTAGCGCAGCTCAGCAGTAAGANTCAGTAGCTTATAAGTGTGTAAACATTCACATCAGACAAAGTTTGTGTAGCAAGAATCTGAATTCCTTTTATTTCCAGTTAGTTGGGAGTTGGGGTAACTGTGAAAATGTTATAATAGCAAATACAGAGACAGATAAAGATGTGCTGGATGAAGGGACATCAGTATTTGTGTTATTACAAGAGTATCATTTCCTTTTGAGAGCTGGCAGTATGCAGTAGTGTTTGGATTGTTTATGCTTATATCAAGGAATAGTCTTGTCTCAAGATGATATAAATATGCCAGTCAGTTATTTTGTCTATTTCTTCTTTAATCAGAGAACACTAACACAAATAATACAGGAAAGAGATTACACAACCTGACAGAAATCTTTAAACAGCTGAAAAATTCCTTGACTGCCCTTGAAACAAATTTGCATTGTATTTATTTTGTCCACAAAATAATATTACCCCAATATTTATAGGAGATTATTCTGGATCACCAGTCCACCTGTTCAAAGTCTGGGTTTTGTCTTACTGTATATTTATGTTTCTCTTTATTTTAACTCACTCAAGGGTAGAACATTTGCTGTTAACACTGGTAGCAAAAGATCACTTCATCTAATAGGTCTTTATTCACTCCTTAATTTTTTTCTGTACTTTCTAAATTATTTTTACTTCATATGAAGTCTTTCATGCCTGCAACTGTTTGAGGTATCGTGTTTCATCAAGGATTGAATTCCTCTTCATTATTCCTCCACTTTTTCAGTGAAAGCAAAAGATTATATTGTCTTAATACAAGAATCATTAATTATCTTCTACAGGTTACTTCAGTACTGTGTTACCTGTGAAATCAAAAATACAGTATTTTAAATGTCTGTATTTTTGTGTGCGTGTTGCTAAATGCCTTCAAAATGTTTCACTTCAAATAACAGATTGATGATGTGAATTCACTACACTTGTTTCCTTAAAGTGAGATTGCCTTCTATTAACATGTATTTTATTTATGTAACATCTTCTGTTAGAATTTGTGATCTTATTTTAAAAAATCTATATTCACTATATCATCCACTTTAATGAAAGATTAGTCTGTGTTGCAAACCCCTGTTTCCCCTACACTCTCAGACTGTCACAGCTACATAACACTGATATTAATCGTTATCATGCAGACATAATTTTCCTAAAACATCAGGGAGTCTCTTGTCATGGATGGCATTTGGTAACTGAATTATCTGTGTACTGTTTAGAAGAATTTACATGAAGAGAATGAAAAGATAGTAGACTGCCATCAACAACAGCTTTATCTTTTTTCTTCTTTTTCCCTTCTGGGTTTTAACTTGTGGTTTTTGTGTCTTCTATCTTCAGACATCTGCCTTAGCATAAAATAATGGGTACCAGGAACTTGTTAAAACTTGCTCTCGTCTCCTCAGGAGCCCTCTCCTCATATATTAGAAATTAAACTGGATCTCTGCTCTTGCAGAGTAGCAGTAATAGTTCCTGACATTGTGTGTATGCTACGTATTTTAAATTACCAATTGTTGTATAGACATACTGAAAGAGCTTCTCAGAATTGATTTCTCATGACGTTCAATCAATATCTGACTCAAGTGTCTATCACCCTGTTCTCTAATCATTCACCTGAGCAGTAGACTATGAAATTCTTCAGCTAACTTGAGTAAGAATATTTTAAGGACATTACTGAAAGCTTAACATTGGAAGTTTGATTTAGCCTGTTTTCTTAGTCTTAGCACTGACACTGGGAGCTTATAAAAAGCATTTCAACTTTAAAGTCCTATTGTCATAGGTTAAACCACAGCCAACAGCTAAGCACCACACAGCTCCTCACTCACCTTCCCAGAGTGGGATGTGAAAGAGAATCAGAAGGGTAAAACAGTTGGGTTGGCTGTCCCAACTGTGTCCCCTCCCAGCTTCTTGTATACCCCCAGCCTACTCACTGGCAGAGCCATGTGGGAAGCAGAAAAAGCCTTTATTCTGTGTTAGCGCAGCTCAGCAGTAAGACCTGTGTTATCAACGCTTTGTTATCTGCAAAACTCCCAAAGACAACCGTGTACTAGCAGCTATAAAGAAAATTAACTCTACCCCAGCAAAAGCCAGCACACCCATTTACTTGAATATTATTATCCTTATTCTTAAAGCAAAGTTTGAGCATAAGTATCTGCAGCATTAAATTTTTTATGTTTGTCTCAAAACAGATTAGCCTAGTTTGGTCTTCTGCAAGATTCTCCACAGTCTCCAAGTATTGGGTTAATGGGAAATATTTAATATAGTGTGCCTTTCTCAGAAATTAATATTTTATTCATCCCTGGTAATCATTGTTAGGTATAGACACAATTTGTAACGTTCTAGCACACAAATGAGCATGTAGATACTAAAATGAGGAGATCTGCAGTAGAGTGCAAAATGATGATGTTGTGTATGGAAAGGGTTTAAATTAATGAGAGAAAACCACAAGACTTTCTGTGAATCCCAAATTAATGTATTGCTAAAGCTTCTAGTTTACCTGGTCAGCTATTTTGTGTGTATCACAAGATATACACAAGATAATAGGAAATTTTTAAAACTTTGAAGTATATATGTTTTCAGCATCTTGGTGCATAATACAAGGGATTGCTGCTAGGATAAATATAAAATTCCCTGAAGTCTTTAATATCTCCTACTATTATTTGTGAGTGTGTAAGGTGATAAATGTCATTACCAGTATCATCATCATCCTCCTATATGTTTATCATTATCATTCTTTTCCTATATCCGGTTCAAACATCATAGACCTCTCTCCTCTAAGATCTAAATCTTCTCTTTCAGACCCATATCATGGCTGAAGCTATCAACTTCACTCATTCAGTGCTCAAACTTGTCTAATTTTACAGATGTGACCAGGGAAACATTCCTTTATGGAACTGATTTTTTAATAGGAAAAAAAAGAGCAGATCTCTGTAGATGTTGCACTATTATGCCAGAATAAGCTCCAACTCACTTTACAAAAGAAGAGCCGTAGACAGCAAAGAAAATTTTGTACAATAAAATATGTAGATAAATCAGTCTTTGAGTTTACCACATGGACAGATGTACTGAAGGACTTCCTTGTCTCTAAATTGGAGACGCATAGATTTGATGGATGGACCACTTGGTGGATGAAGAATCAGCTGGATGGTTGCACTTAAAGAGTTTTGGTCAATAACTCAATGTCTGAGTGAGACAGGTAATGAGAGGCATTCCTCAGCAGTTGATATGGGAACAAGTGTTGTGTAACATCTTTGTTGTCAACACAGACTATGGGAAGACCAGCCTCAGCAGGTTTGCTGATGATACCAAGCTGCATGACACAGTTGACACACCAGAGGGAAGGAATGCCATCCAGATGGAACTGGGCAGCCTTGAGAGGTGGGTCTATGCAAACCTCATGAAATTCAGCAAGGCTGAGTGCGATGTACCTGGGTCAAAGCAATCCCAAGCACTAATAAAGGCTGGTTGGAGAATGGACTGAGATTAGCCCTGAAGCAAGGGACTCAGGGGTGTTCATAGATAAGAAGCTCAACATAAGCTGGCAATGTGCACTTGCAGCCCAGAAAGCCAGCCATGTCCTGAGCTGCATCAAAAGAAGTGTGACCAGCAAGTCACAGGAGGTGATTCTTCCTCTCTACTTAGCTTTTGTGTGGCCTCACCTGGAGTATTGCATTCAACTCAAAAGTTTTCCAGACAGGAAGGACATGGATCTGTTAAAGGAGGGTCACAAAGATACTCAGGGGACTGGAGCATCTCCAATACAAGGAAAGGCTGAGAGCGTTTGGGTTCTTTAGCCTAGAGAAGAGAAGGCTCTAGGGAGACCTTCTAGTAGCCTTGCAATACTTGAAGAGGGCCTCCAGGAAAGATGGGGGGGCGGTCTCTTTGTATCAGAGTGTAGTGTTAGGACAAGGGGAAGTTATTTGAAGATGAATGAAGGTTGATTTAGATTAGGTATTAGGAAGNCTTTTGTGTGGCCTCACCTGGAGTATTGCATTCAACTCAAAAGTTTTCCAGACAGGAAGGACATGGATCTGTTAAAGGAGGGCCACAAAGATACTCAGGGGACTGGAGCATCTCCAATACAAGGAAAGGCTGAGAGCGTTTGGGTTCTTTAGCCTAGAGAAGAGAAGGCTCTAGGGAGACCTTCTAGTAGCCTTGCAATACTTGAAGAGGGCCTCCAGGAAAGATGGGGGGGCGGTCTCTTTGTATCAGATTAAAGGAGGGTCACAAAGATACTCAGGGGACTGGAGCATCTCCAATACAAGGAAAGGCTGAGAGCGTTTGGGTTCTTTAGCCTAGAGAAGAGAAGGCTCTAGGGAGACCTTCTAGTAGCCTTGCAATACTTGAAGAGGGCCTCCAGGAAAGATGGGGGGGGCGGTCTCTTTGTATCAGAGTGTAGTGTTAGGACAAGGGGAAGTTATTTGAAGATGAATGAAGGTTGATTTAGATTAGGTATTAGGAAGAATTCTTTTATTGTGAGTGTTGTGAGGTATAGGAACAGATTATCCATAGAAGCTGTAGGTGCTCCATCCCTAGGGGTGTCTGAGGCCCGGTGGGATGAGGCTTTGAGCAACCTGATCCAGTGGAGGATGTCCCTGCCCATTGGAATTAGGTGATCTTTAAGGTCCCTTCCAACCCAAACCCATTCTATGATTCTAAATACACACATCTGTGCTTAACGAACTTTTAATGGGAAATGCCCATATTGACGTTTATAACTACCTTTATTATATGTCATTATAGTGTCAAAACTTGTCCTTATTGCACAACATTTTTCTTATTCTGGTTCTTTTCAGGGGAAAATGATTTTCTAATGCATAAGGCATAATAAAATAATGAAGGTTTTACCCCAAATCTTTAAATACATTCACCAGATTTCTTCAATGCACAACAGTAATTAGGGGAATCAGTCTAAACTGGCAAATATAGATACAGATTCTAAATCCATTAAACTTAGGCCAAGTCAGACCTAGAATACTCCTTTATTTGTTTGCTTGCTTTTCCCAGCACAGTGAAAAAGACATAATAATAATAAGATAATATAATAATAATAAAGCTATTATCATTTCCTGGAGTCTGTATGGTCTTTGGTTAAGCCTTCACAGGCAGGCAGCATCATTTCACCTCTAGGCAGACTGTGGAGTCACAGGCATCCCAAGACTTATAGAGATACAAGTGTATGACCAGCTTCATCCATATTTCAGTATCTGTTTATGTACCTTTCACTCCCTGGGCTGTTATTTCCGCTATAAAGGGGATTACCCAGACAGGGACAGCAGAAGGCTGGCTCAAAATAGGGAGAGGGTAGGATGGACTAGAATTGGAGGCATTCTCCACATGTTCTGGTTCTGTTTCACCAACCTGACTATCAATGAGCCACAAATGCTTATATAGCATGTTAATTACTTAAAGGCTAAATTGACCACAAGAGCTTACTTTTTTTTGCAAATCTGATAATGCCTAATGACCAAAAGAGATTTCATTACTTAAATTGCCTTGTAGTACATTAGGTACATCAATAGGAATTTTATCAGAGTTAAAGCTGTTGGATCAAATCATTAATTTGTGCAGATATTGAGACAACTTTGCTTACAGTACACTGACTTCTGAATAAAGAATTTCTTCAATGTGAACACTCAATTTTAGTTTAACAATAGGATGTGTCAAAGCAGAGGTAAAATGTGTAGTCCTATACTGTAAGTATCAGAGACCATAAAGGCATCCTTTCCGTGGCAGATGCAATGTAGCTTTGTGTGATTTTATTAATAGAAATACTCAAAGTTCTGGGTTTGCTCGCAAATCTTCTACTTATCTGAGTTACAATGCTGTCACAACCTGGACCCACGAGCCACGCTCGTGTCCAGCCCTGACGGGGGCGGAAAGTGGATTCATTTGTCTGTGTGGTGATCTGGAGGCCAAAAAGGTCACTCCCAGGGTGAATATCAAAGCAGTATTTCTGGCTCCAGCAAACCTAAACACACCAAGATACTGGGGCGCACAACAAATACATGGTGGGATGCAACCACCCAAAGTCCCCGAAAACAACCCAAGTCCCTAGGATCTGACCCAACACGCACGCCACAAGGTAATGGGAGGGAGGGGTGGGGGGGGGAGGGGAGATAAAAAGAGAGAGAGAGGGAAAGAAGTCACCACATCAAAGGCAGCAGACAAATCTCCCGAACACGTGGTCCAGGCCGCATGGTCCAGGCTGCTCCGATCCAATTGTGTGAGTCAGTACTAACATGGAGGAGCGCCACCTGACCCCTCCCTTTCCGAGTCCTTTTATCTCCGTGTTTTTGGTGAGCTCCGGAAGCCAGCAGGTGGTGGGGGTAGTGGGGGAGAGCTGTGCCTGCTCCTGCACTGCACCCTACTGAACTGTGGCACGACAGACAAGCTGGTGCCACAAGCGGGTAGTACTCGGATAAAATGTTTAACGCAAATTGATAAACATAGTCTGACTTGACAGCTGCCTGGACTAATAAGTACTTGTGCACTGCTTTTGAGTCATTGTGCAGTGATAGTGTTCACAAATTATATCCAATTCCATTATTCAGGTAGCTTTAATAAATGAACTTGCTGAAGAAAAATACCAGAAAGTGAGGTCAGAATATTTTTACCTTTTAAGAGTTTTTTTGTTATTAGTGAGAGTTTTAAAAGTACTATAATACTTATCTCTCATTGTTATCAAGGACCACTCAATAATTGAAGACCTTTAGCATTCCAGCCATTAATTTACAGTTTAACTTACCTGACACGGTGATTGCTTGTTAAAGGATTTTCTCTACTCAATTTAGCAATATCATTTAATGAGAACTTACAAATGTAAGCAAGGAAACTTTTCTAAAAGCACCTGACTACTATTAAGTCCTCTCACTTCAGATAAGCAAAGTGATCTTCAGAGATTAAATAAGTGATACCTCTTTTCCTAATGCTGTGGCTGAACTGTGAACATTTTAGATTATGTAGAAAAATCTTCCAGCCTGCTCTGTGCAATTCATAGCTGCCTGAAGTTGTTAATATGAGGAATTGTTGCTAAAGCGTATATTTATATATTATCCTTGCAGGGATGAATTGTGCAAAGTAAAAAGAACAGGAATCTGCCAGTGCAGTCTTCTTGAAAACAATCTTTTTGGTTTGGTTTCAGCAAAAATATTTATAGGATTTAGGTTAAACTTAGGGAGAAATTTTCAATTCCACAAGACAATAATTTAATTACTACTACAGGATCCCATGCTTCCTGTAAGCATTGATCTGTAGTAACTGCAATTCAGGGGAAAAGACGGTAACCAGATAGAAGGCAAGTCATTTAAAAGATGTGGAAAAGAGGGAAGTATAGACTCCAGTGTTTTAAGAAAAAAAAGAAAGAAAAAAGTAAAATTCAACAAAGCCTAGGTCTGTGTATTTTTAATGGGTCAAATTCTGCATTGTTTGACATTAAGATACATAGCAGTGAAAGAAAGCAAAGAAATAGTTTGATCATTACATACATTTTTCAAGACTGATGACAGAAAAACCTGAGCGAAGTTATACTGTGGATTAGATGATTAGATATAGCTGTTTCTGCCTTGCTATTGACCCAAAGTTTTCCAGTAGAAATATAATGCAAGGAAACCATTCTTTAAACAGATATATATTCACCTTGGGTTTGTTTTCAGAGAATTCAAAACATTCGTAAAAGCTTATTTGATTTTTAAAAGTGCATGTGGGAGTACTATAAAACATCAAAAAGTAAAATTTGATCTCACAGAATCTTTCTAGTTTAGACACTTTTGTTAAGTCTTCACAACATGAAATACATTATGTACTTCCAGTGTAGAATAGGTAAAAGTGTTTCACAATAGTAATTACCAATAGTAATCCTTCTCCCTTTTTACTTAGGCAATCACCTTTTCCACTCAGAAATATAAAGAGGATTAACTTTTGCTTTTAATAATGAAAAATAATAAGTGGTGTCTATCTTTTTTCCTGAAACAGTGCCCAGTCAGTTTCATTCTTTAATTTTATGTAACCATAGATGCAATGGCAATAACGTAGAGGATGTGAATATTTATTAATAATGAATCTACTGACTTTAAAAATCCCTCTCTAGTTGTTTTTTTTCGTTTGGTTTTTGTTTGGGTTTTTTTTTTTGCAATACATCCATAGGAAGAGATCTAGTGAAGAAAAAAGAAGCTATGGAAAAATAAAATTAAGTGTATCACAAACACTGGAACAGTAGATTCAAAGTTACATTTATTCTAAACAGGTATGTTTAAAACACAGGTGAAGTTTTGGAGAAACATACAAACAAATTGAGCTTAATTGAAAAGAAAAAAGTGGAAGTTTGTGTAGTCTGACAATTAATTTGATGAAAACACAGATGTGTGGCAGAAGTATGCAGAAAAGTTTGATCACAGTATTAAAATTACTCCTACTATTTTGACAAATCCCACTTGTATTAACATTTAACTTATTAATTAACAGTGAATTATTTCTTCAGTGATCATAATTTCTTTTTCTAAGTGGTTAGTGCCCTGAAGATTTTGACTAGTTTTATTTATCTATTTCTTCTTTAATACTATTTTCCAGGTTAATTTTGTGAAGACATTTTGCTGCACATGTTTTTTTCCTGTGTCTGTGGATAAATTTATGGTAAATAGTTTAGGATAAACTACCTAGTTCTTTTTAGCAGGTGGATCCCACTCCAGGGATGTGACATAGAATAAGGCCTCTCATACATACATTTGCTGTTACTGGTTCCAACAGATAGCTTTAGTTCAGAAAACTTTTTATAAAATAGTCCTAAGCTTGAGTAGAATTATTTGTTCTCAGGTTTAGCTACCTGACTGAGATGGTAATTCATTCTCTTTTGTTATCTAACCAGTCACTGGAGTGAGACAGGAGCTTCGCAGGGAATCATCTCTCATTCTCATGTGTGTACATAACACGGGTAGAGTGTTGTGGATTATTATTATGGGGCATTGTCTTAAAGACCTGGTGCTACTTTCTGCAGTCATAGACTACACTGGCTTGTTGGGGTCAGAGATTTCACTGTTGCCTCCCTAGCAGCTCCTTAAGCTCCTCTTGGTGGTGACATATGAGGCCCAGAAAAAAAATGAAATGAGACAGGAACTGAATTGGGATCCTGCAGTACCTTAGCAGCTCTGGTGAACAGCAGCCCTCAGAGAGTTTGTACATGTCTGAGATTTAGTGAAGCTTGTGGTTGTCTGAGTCATCAAATACAGAGATGACATTATAAATTCTACCTCCTGTTCTTCAGTATATGGTGAAGTTTTCCCTGTATAGCTCACAAATTATCTGTGTTATACGAATGTCCTTTTCAGAAGATCTTGGCTTAAAATAAAGTGCATTTTCATAAACTTGCTAGATGTATAAAGCTATTTCCTGTGTGTGTAAAGCTGCCTCAGTCTTATGGCAGATACTGAATCATTACACTAACAAACCCCAAGTCCCATGGTAAATTGTTGTCTGATGGAACGGATAGCTCCAGTATTCAGAGGCTGCAAAGGGTCTTAAAAGCAAAAACAATATTGACATTGACAAATAGATGAAATACTGTCTTGCTGACTTTGTTGTTCTCAAAGTATTCTGCTACAATAGTTTCTGAAGAAAAACACACAGTAGGGTTATTGAAACAAGAGATTATGGGAAGTCACTAAGGCATGTTCAAAGGGAACTAGAATTTTTTTATTTTATTACATTCAGTGAGATCCTTCCAAAAGCATAATGTTAGTGTACTGTTATATATACAGTTTGTTTATGGGGGAAAAAAAGGCTCTGCCCTCCCTAAGACAGAAACAGGAACAGCCACTAGAAAAAAAAAAGAAAAAAACAAACAAAAAAAAAAAACCCACACGATCAAGAGGATCCTGTATCCCTTCCCCAGCAGGCTGATATCAGTACCTTAAAGGAAGGGAGTGAATGGAGGTGAGTCCCTGCTTGAGGTGGCAGGCAAACACCCTCCTTAACCATCTTGCTTTCCCAGGTGCCTCTGTAAGACAGCAAGGGCGTGCTTTCTTCAGCCTTCCTTTTCTGGCTGAGATACCTGTAGAAGCCCTTGTTGTTATACTTTGCTTCTCTTGCCAAGTTCAGCTCCAGCTGTGCTTTGGCCTTCCTCACCTCACCCCTACACAACTAGGCACTGTACCTATGCTCTTCTCAGGTTACATGTCCCTGCTTGCACTGTCTCTGCAGTTACCTCTTGGTCTTCAGTTTGACCAGCAAATCTTGACTCAGCCACACAGGTCTCTTCCCTTCCCCGCCTGATTTCCTATATCTGGGGACTGAGCAATCTTGCACTCTCTGGAAAACATCCTTAAATATTTGCCAGCTCTGTTCTACTCCCTCATCACTGAGGATCATATCCTAGGGTGTCCTACTGAGTAACTTCTTGAAGAGCTGTAAATGTTCTTCCTAAAATTTGGCTCCTGACTATACTCCTCACCTGTCTCATATTCCCACCAGTGCGTGATTACTGCAGTCCAATCTGCCTCCAATCTTGACATCAGTGATGAGCTCACTTGCATTGGTGACCATCAGGTCCAGTATTGCATCTCCTCAGGTAGGGGTGTGTATTACCTGAGTTAAGAAGTTATCTTCAGTGCACTCTAGGAATCTCCTGGATTGCCTACAGCTTGCTCTGCTACATTTCCAGCATATGTCAGTGTGGTTGAAGTTGTGTCGTCCCGTCCCATCCCGCCCCGGAGGATGAGAGCTTGCTTCATTTGGGCAAAGTGAAGCATGTATCAGTGAAAGAAACCAGGTAAATTGTTATTTCCTTCTTCTGAACATCTCCAACTCTTCCCTTGGAAAAGACGTTCTTTTGTATTTCATCTGTCTGTGAGTTTTAAATGTTCTTCATTTCACTGCAAGCTACAGCAAACCAAATCATGAGATGTATGGCTAAGATGCAGTCTATCCTTTGCAGCAGAATTAAAATCCCAACATATTGTTCAGCATAACCTGGTATGAATGGAAATCATATTCATTTCAGAGTACTGTAGTTACTTGCACTTTAACTTTTATTTATGTGCTCTCTAGTGTTTTGGGGTTTATAGTTTACCTGTATTCAGCTTTGCCCAACGTAACAATTACTTAATCTCCTGTTTTGCCGTTGCTCTTATTTCCCTTCACTTTCTTCCAAGAAAAGACAAACACAGAAACCTAACTCTAATAAAGAATTCAGAACTCCTTAGTACACCTTTTTTTAAAAAAGGTGTGAGGTGGAAACCTCACACCAGCACAAAATTGAGGGGAAGTTTAAGTGACACATTACGTGTATATCAGAGTACTTCAGTTCAGCAACAACATGGTGAAGGGAAAATGCATATGTTTATGGGCAGGACCAGTAAGATCTTTAGGATCAACCAAGGTACTGAGAGCCTGCTGACTACTTTAAATAAAGAGCATTTTAAAATTAAAAAGAGGCATACTTTTGTTTTTCCATTCATATATTTCTAAAAGTCAGGTATTTCTGTTATAGGTTTAAATGCAGTTTTATGCAAGCTTATTTTTTGTATGTTAAGGAAATTTGAAATACAAAGGTTACTTACTGTATTGAATCTATGGTCTCTAATTTTAGCAGCAATAAGAGTATGAGAATTTTCTTAGGCAGTACAATATTTTGTTCATGTTTAAGGATTGGTTAAATGCTGTAAAGCAGATATGACCACTGTGGCTTTGAAATAACTTTAAACTTTCCAAGAGTCATAAGACATGTCCATGGCAATGATTTATTTTTCACATATGTGCTAATCTGTTAATACTTTACTTTTAAAGGATTTGAAAAGATCAGTAGGCTGTGTTCGTGTAATTTAAGGCCAAAACCAGCAAATTCTTGTATTTGGATATGGATTCATGTGGCTGTCCATATGAACAGGGAATGAGACTAAAGCTTAGATTTCCAAAGCGATTTAGAACAGTCCACACCATCCTTATTGGTTGTATTCAGAGATGATAGTGTGACCTTTTATGACATGTAAACTAAAAAATACTGGATTGTATCCTATCGCAGAATCACTAGGTTGGAAAAGACCCACAGGTAAACTGATCCAACTATTCCTATCAATCACTAAACCATACCCCTCAGGACCTCATCCACCCTTCTTTTAAACACCTCCAGGGAAGGTGAATCAACCACCTCCCTGGGCAGCCTGTTCCAGTGCCCAATGACCCTTTCCATCAAAAATTTTTTTCTGATGTCAATCCTGAACCTCCCCTGGTGGAGCTTGAGACCATTTTGTCTTGTCCTGTCTCCTGTCACTTGGGAGAAGAAGCCAGCTACCTCCTCTCCACAACCTCCTTTCAGGTAGTTGTAGAGAGCAATGATGTCTCCCCTCAGCCTTCTCTTCTCAAGGCTAAACAACTCCAAGTGCCTCAGCCACTCTTTGNCTCTCCTCCAGGCAGCTTTCCAGCCAGACTTCTCCCAGTCTGTAGCACTGCACAGGGTTGTTGTGCTCAAGTGCAGGACCCAGCATTTGGCCTTGTTAAACCTCATGCCATAGGTCTCAGTCCAGCAGTCCAGCCTGTTCAGATCCCTTTGTCACATCCTCTGTCTTTTGACATTGCAAGAAAGATAGCAGTTTGAGGGAGGGAAGGTGGTGTAGGAGTTTTCAAAATAAACCGTATAGAAATGTGTGAGCATAGTCTGAGCCTGATCCCATTGTCATTATATGAAAGCTGTTAGGAGGAAAATAAGATCTTCTCGTTAATAGTCAATATAATATTTATTTATTTAAATTTTCTATCTCAGCTGTTCATTTCATATTCAGTATGTCTTTCTGTTTCTTAAATTCACATCCTTAATGAGGGAACCTGCCAGACTAAAGAGGACATGAAGAGCTTCAGTGATATTGCAGAACAGGTGTGACAGCCAAGAGATAGGAAAAGACAGGTTTATCCAATGTGTAAAACAAAGGGACAAAAAAGATAACAAAGAAAATAAAAAGCTTGATGTCTTCTCTTCCAAAGCTTGATCTATGCAGCAACTCATTTATTTTTTCTTTTTCTTGTTTTAAATAAAAAGTGAAAAAACAAGCATCTATCCCTGAAAAAAATATTGTTATTGTTTGATTAATAGCTAATACTGATGTTAGGAGATGCCTAATTATGCATCAATGTTTGCCTCATTATGTAGTGAAACATCATCATAGCAGATTAGTCTATGAACAGAGAATGGTTTCCTTTTTGATAATTAGCTCTCATGCTTCAAAATATTTAACCTAAACAATGATCTAGTTCTTTCACTGTAAGAATTAAAACCCCCTACTTTTGGAAGCAAACTGTTGCGAATAATGAAAGGAGAAAAATATCTGACCTTATCTCAAAAACATGTCTCTAACAGTTTGCTTTTCATTGCCGGTAGGAGGTCAGAGAATTCCTACAGACTGCAGCTTTCTGAAAACCTCTTCAGCAATATTAACTCCATCATCTTTCATTCACTCTTTAACATAGCAATGACTGCAAAGGTTATAACAAGAACATGGCTCGCTTTTGCAAATAAATTAGTGTAACTATTTTGAGAACTACAGTTCTAGCTCAGTAAACACAGAGTCCTTTTAATATCGAAGTTTTGGAAGAAGCAATGTATTTCCACTCTAGACAAAGTGAAAAAGATAAAAGTCTTGAAATAACTAAAAAAATAAAATGTTTGGATAATGGAAAGCAGCAGTCAAAAGAAGGAATTGGCTACTTGTTTCAACAATAAGTGTTCTTGAAGCTTATAAAGTTCTGCATTCCAGCTGTGAAAAGTGTAGTACTGCCAGATGTTGTTTTGCAGGAAATTCAATTCAGGTGGTACGAAAGATATTTAAGAGTTCATTGCTACAAACTTAGTTCTAGAATTTGCACTAGGAATTTAAGGCCATGTTCAGTAGATCAGAGAAACCCTGTTGACTATTTTCATATTTTATCCTGCTACAGTATATAGATCTTAGGTAAATTCGTCACTCTATAGGAGAAACTTGGTGCCTCACAACTCCAATTCCTACATCAGAGAGGGAATTTTTAGAAACACAAATGTTGATACAAAAGTTGGAAGACAAGAGCAACTTCTTGATATAATATCAGACTTCACAGATAATAAGGTATTGCCCAAATTCTCATTTGTATTTTGAATCTGCATATTATTTTCAAAGCATACTTCAAGGACTTCTCTTATTGACAAGAACAAGACCATGCGCTAGGAAAGCACCCACTGAATTGCTGAGGAAAAGGACTAATTGCAAGCTATGTTTAGGACTTGATTATTTATCCAGGATGGATGGCACATAGATGGACAAGAACTACAGAAATGTAGCATTTTCAATTAGGCATAAAGTTATTAAAATATTTTCTTAGGAGATGGACATATTACACAGAATCACAGGAGAGCAGAGCCTAAGGTTTGCAACAAGTTATAATTTCAGTAGAATTACTCTGGGAAATAAAAGTGTTCAGTGGAGGGAACTGTACAAGATTTTGATGCCACTTAAAAAGTAATTTCATGAGTTGTATGACTTCTATTTTCCCCCTTCATGAGAACCATCATGACTGTCCTCTGCAAATATAAGGTCAGTGCCATCCTTGCTTCACAAGTTCTCCAGTACAATCAATCCTTGGCATTTGAGAGGTTAAAAAGAGCACTATGAGAGAAAACTGTTATCTGAAGACAACACCTACTGTAAAAGTCAGTGATATATTTTGCAGGAAGAACTGAAAATATGTCACATATAGTTTCAGGCAAAACAGAGACAATGTCAGTGGAAAGACAGTCTGCAAGACTGCTTACAATGTTAGAAATATGTTCCAAAAAACAGTCTTGCTTGACAGGTCATTGTTTACAATTTTTAACAATTAATACTCTCAAGATGCAAAAGTGTGACCCTGAAAATAAGAGGATGATGTTTGTGATTAACGTATTCATATCAAGGAAACCTACAGTTTCCTGGATTCTCTTCAAAATGTCATTCTTCTAATTGGCCTTGCAACCTGGAAGAAACCTCACAATATGCTTCCCTTGGGGATAAGTTACTGTGTATATATAAATCCGTGTAGTACACAGACCTGTTAAAAAGAATCTAATTTTAATGCAGCAAGATCACGCTTTTGACAAGTCTGTACTATATAATTGTGTCTAGAAATGATCTCTAAAGGCAGTTTCATGTTTCTTTGTTATCTTACCATATCATAATGTCCTTGATAAATCCTTAGAAACAAATAACCATCTTTCATTCATATCCTTATGAGAAGTAAAACTACCCAGTCATGCTAGTACTGCCAGCAAACTACCAAGCCAGCCCTAGCTGCTTATGGGGTGATCTCACTTACTGTGCTAAATTACCACAACCTAAATATGAACTGCTTTGCTCCTTTCCCTAGTCACAAAATCTGGAAGGAAAAAGTACCACAAGAATTTAGGGATGCTTCCATGGCATCTCTATAAGAAGTCACCCCACGTAATATCTCCTGCATGTATTCAGTTACCTGAATACTCATTTAATTGACAAAGACATCCTAGGTGCTTGTCTAGTGGCAATAACACAACTGTACTAACAATCACAGTTACATGGGCTCAGGGAAGTGGAACAAAGAGATATCAGAACCTCTGCATCTCTATGTTGACTGAAACAATAGTCTGAGAAAGTCTCAGCAGATCTGAGTAGCCTCACAGACTGCAGTCCCAGTCACTCCTTTCCTGACTGCCTATATGAAACCTATGCTTTACTAAACAGATCTTTGAACAGATTTGTTCAAAGTTTATCTTAAGACTACTGTGAATGAAATCAAGCTAGGCTACATATTCACCTGCTCTGTTCAGCCTCCTGACCCCAGTAATGCTAACCTTTTCAGGCTGTGGCAAAGAAATGTGCATTTACTGTTGAGTTTGGAGGTTCTTTCAACTTTAACAATCTGTAGTTGAAACACAACATCAAAATGAAGGTACTATTTGGAAGTTTATATTCATTGAGGTACAAGTGATGAACAGAACTGCTGCACATTCATTATATTCTCCACAGCCTTGTAGTATATTACCCAAGGACTCTGGCTCATTTTTAAAAGCTAGAGATTAGCAAAAGTCTAGCAAGAGTGTCATGGGCCTAAAGCTTGGTCCCTTTGAGAAGAGGCTGAGGAATTGACTGCCTGAGGAACCTGAACACATATAAGTCTATGGAACCTGATGAGATACTTCCCAGAGTACTGAGGGAATTGTCTGATGTGGTTGCCAAGCCACTCTCCATGATATTTCAAAAGTCACAGCAGTCAGGAGAAGTCCCTGGTGACTGGAGAAAGGGTACAAAGGATGACCCTGGGAACTACCTACCTGTCAGCCTCACCTCTGTGCCTGGGAAGATCATGAAACAGATCCTCCTAGAAGCTATGCTGAAGCTCATGGAATACAAGGAAGTGATTTGAGGCAGCCAGCATGGCTTCATCAAGGTCAAGTACTGCCTGAACAACCTAGTGGCTTTCTATAATGGGGTAACCACATAAGTGGACATGGCCAAAGCAATGGGTGTAATCTATCTGGACTTCTACAAAGGCTTTGACATGGTCCTCCACAACTTCCTTCTCTCTAAACTGGAGAGATGTGGATTTGATGGGTGGACTGTTTGGTGAATAAGAAATTGGTTGGATGGTCACATTCAGAGAGCTGTGGTCGGTGGCTTCATGTCCAGATGGAGATCTGTGACAGATAGTGTCCCTCAGGAATCTGTATGAGTACCAGTGCTGCTTAATATCTTCATTAATTACATAGACAGCAAGATCAAGTGCCCCTTCAGAAAGTTTGCAGATGACACCAAGCTGAGTGTTGCAGTTGCCACACCAGAAGGACGGGATGTCACCCAGAGGGACCTGGATAAGTTGGAGAAGTGAGACTGTGCAAACCACATGAGTCTGGGCCAGGGCAATCCCCGGTTTCAGTACAGGATGGGNTGACTGTGTCAAGTTCTGGAATCCTTCATATAAGAAGAAGATGGAACTGTCGGAATGGGTCCAGAGGAGGACCACAAATATGATCAGAGGGCTGGAGCACCTCTGCTATCAGGACAGGCTGAGAGAGTTGGGGCTGTTCAGCCTGGTGAAGAGAAGACTCTAGGGCAGACCTTATAATAGCCTTCCAGGACCTGAACGGGGGCTATAAGAAAGCTGGAGAGGGACTTTACGAGGGCATGTAGTGATAGAACGAGGGGGAACGGTTTTAAATTAGAGAGGGGAAAAATTAGACTAGGCATAAGGAAGAAATTCTTCAGGATGAGTGATGAGGAACTGGAACAGATTGCCCACAGAACTCAAGAATGCCCCATCCCTGGAAGTATTCAAGGCCAGGTTGGATGGGGCCTTGGGAGGCCAGGTCTAGTTGGTAGGGTTGGAACTAGATGATCTTTAAGGTCCCTTCCAACCCAAATGATTCTATGATTCTATAAGTCTGTGCTTGTTTAGTCTGGCAAAGCAGCTAAATAGTGGTCTAATAGCTGCTCACAGCAGCTTGAACGGGAATTGCACAGATGGCAAAACCCAATTCCTCCTGGTACTGACAGATGGTACAATAAGAGGCAATAGCCTCAAGATAGACCTTGGAAGATTCAGTTTGAACTTTAGGAAAAAGTTATTCACCAGAAGAGTAGAGCAACACTGGAATAGCTTAGCCAGAGGTATAACCAGGGGAATTTTCCTTCTTGGAGTCTTCAGCTTGGGTAGAAACACTGGCAGCTGACCTGGTAAAGCCTTTGCAACATTTCTGTGTCCAACCAGCATTCCCCATTTCCAACCAATCTCCTTCAAGTAAGAAACTTAAAGGGAAACTAGAAGAAAGATAGTTGATGTACCCAGATTCTTATGGTCACCTTGTATTCTCTCTTCAGACTGATTTGCTGTGATAGTAGTATATATGCAAGCAGTGAAAGTAAAAATAATGACAATGCACTGGAAAGGGCTATTTTTTTTCATTGCAGCAACAAACAGATGAATAATCATAGGCCCCTAAGTTTCCCTTATGTATTTTTTGTCAAGCTTAAGCCTTAAACTAGAAAGAAGTATTTCACTCATCAAAAATTTAAGCTGAGGTGTTCTAGGAAAAATGTATGCTCAAGGCATGAGGAAAGGAATGGAGGATGTTCTTGCTAAGTTTTCCTGGGAAGATTCTCCCATCTTGCAGAAAAGGATATAAAGTGATGAAGGTCCTTTTCACAATAGATGCCATGGATTTTGCATAAATGTACTTTCGGGTTTATCTGTGCTTATTTGTCACAAAACTCTCTGCTTTTTGAGCTGACCTCATTATTCTAGCATGTCAGAACAGACATTTGACTGCTTTAATTTTCACTAACAGAAATAATCACTTTGACATTGTTTTACTGACCTAAGATCACAGATTGCCATGGTTTTGGCCACATTGCTTCTTCCCACATGCCTGTGCTTATGTAACAGGAGAGGCTAGCATGTGTTTTCTACTACTGCAAGTTTTTCTTCAACTGATTTTACATGATTCTCCTTGGGAAAGGCAGAACAGCTCGAATTACATACTTCTCACTCAATTAAAGTTAAAAAGAAACAGGTTTAATTCAAATTGTTTATCAGAGTACTTAGCTGGCTCTGTCACTGTTTTTAATTATTTGATAATTTGGAGGTCAATGGTACTATAATAGAGGTTTTCAGTACTTGGGGACAGAAATTAGAGGTGCTACAGGAGTGGAGAGAGTTAACCGTTACAGGTACAGATTTGAGATGGAACTTCCTGGCTGTCCGGTTTAATTTTCTTTGTATTGTCCTTTCTCTTTCATGGTCCATGCTGCAGTCAAGCCAGTCCTGAAGAGCAGCTCCAGCTTTCACATCATCTTTTAAGTCTCTCTTAGCACCTTCTCAATAACCTTGGAGGAACATTGCTTGTCACATAGCACATGTTACCATAGGGTACCAGTGTGATAATGAAATAGTCTCTGTAGCATCCCAACAGGAGAGAAGAATTGCAGTTCTGGTTTTCACTACGATTTTTATTTTTCCTGGCTAAGGCAGAACCTTTATTTCCAATTTATTTCTGGGCACCAAATTAAGAAAGCGGGTACTCTACTTGAGTAGATCTTTAATTACCTTGACCAGGCAATTTTATCTCTGCTTTTCTTCTAGAAAAACTACTTCAGACTTTAATGAAGACAGAGAAGACCCACACCAAGCAATTACAATGGAGAATTTGTTTACAGGCTATCACTAGAAGAAGCATAATGCTTCCCTTTATCATCACTTGTCATAGCGGTGACAGCCTGTAAAGCTTCTGCCTGTGTATTATTCTTCATTTGTCACCACCTGTGCCAACTCTTGGCCTAGCAGGGGCCTGGCATGTGTCAAACATATGATTCATAGGTTCATTTGTTCAACACTGTGAAGAAAAGGATGATGTATTTTCTTTTTAATTACAAATTAGACATTTACTCCTCATACCTAGTGACGGGGGATTTGGCTTCTTTATAACCAAAATGAACCATTTATAGCTCACTGTAGAATTTAAATACTTGCTTTTCTCTCATGCCTAATTCTGAAAGTGAAATTTGTGTAATATTACAGCATTTAAATGAAACCATCCTTCTCTCTTTTATTGTCATGGCAAGATTGCTTGAAATGTTTTCTTTGATAATAAACATGTAGAATGTGTTGTCCCTTGGACATTTAAGGCATTTTTACATTACAGGTTACATTCTATTCTTAACAATTTCTTTTAGAGTATCTTTAGAATTATAGTTTTGCTCTGATACTGATCAATGCATGTTTACTTTGGCACTTGAGTTTACTTGCATCTAAGTGTATATGTGCAGTATATAGGTTTTGTGTGTGAGATGGTTCTTGTGGAGATAATACTAGCAACACAATAATTGAAAATGAGAAAATGCATTCTTAGTATAGGAAATAAAATATCATTTTGTTTTCTCTTCTGTGAAGGAAATTTATGGAGTGCTGTGGAAAAGGGGCAGTTTATTACAGTATTTTGGGGAAATGCAAGGCTAAAAACTTAATATTTATTAGTAATCGCAAACACATAGATAATTTCTTAATCAAAACTATTCCTACACAGAGAATGCTGAACACTTGTCTGGTCTGTTTTAAGCAAAATTTAAGCTGTAAGATTCCCAGATATTGTCTTTGTCAGAGCACCAATATCTTCATGACCCCTGTCTCAAACACTGGCTTTTTGTTTAAGTAGCTAGCCCTTAAACCCAGCTGCCAAGTGCAGGTCCTGCAGTATTGCCAGTTTGCTTTAAAGAGTTTCATCTATGATAATACCATTATATTGAGGGGTGTGGAAGGGGCTTTAATAAGTGTGTCAACATAAAGATACATTTTCACTATTTATATCAACAGTAGAAAATAGTGCAGTTTTTTTTTTTAAACTGCTGTTCTACTATCTTGGACTGTTACTCTATGTTTATGCTTTTAGAGATTGGTAAGATTTGAAGCAAGTATGTGACACAAGACATTGCAAGGGAAAATACAATAAGAGACCACTTTCATATTGATTTAAGTTAAAAAAATCATTAATTATGGATCTAAAAGGGATTTTTTTCCCTCCACTTTAAGATATTCTCATTCTCACAACCATAGTGGAGTTAGTCATTAAACTTAAATATATTTGGACTCAAGGATCCGGTGGGTCTTTTCCAACCTGGTGATTCTGTGATTCCACTGAGAATTTTTCCCAAATAAATTCCTGAACTGTTTTCTTGTCCAAATCAAAAACCTAGAGATACCATAAGTATTGTAAGTGGCATCCTTTTGACTATGTCATGATTTATTATGAGGTTATTACAATGCTAACATGTAACTATTTTAACAAATCTACATACTCCGTGTGTCTCTGGTAATCCATATACTTGGCTTTGTATGCAGACCTGATCTTTTTATGTCATTTGTGTAACTCCTCTAGAAAAGTTAAGACTTGTTACTTCTATTTTCTTCCTGATTCCTTCCAGGTACATATAAATGGGTATATATTTGGAATTCTGTGTGAACTTGACGTGCAAATTTTGGTTTTATACTACTTCTTTTCTGCAAGTTGTTCTTTGAGTGACAAGGAGAAAATAATAAAATTATTCAATCATGGGACTAATTGAGTAGATGAAAACAATTTTGGTATATGTGATTCTGGCATCAAAAGATGTGTTGGATGTTTTAATGCAGTTCTTCACAAACCAGATGACATGTTGTCTAAAATGTGTGAAGAGCTATCTGAGGGGGAGGGAAGAAGGTGGTGTAGGCAACTCTTGTTTGTTCCACAGAATTTCAGGTATTATTCTAGCCAGAAAAAAAAAGAACTAAAATATTCAAAATTTGAGAGATCTCTTTTCCTGAGTTTGCGAGGAATCTGACGCAATGAAAGAACAGTAGGAATTCTCATTGATTTCATGGAGCTCAAGCTCAAATACAAATGCTGACAGTCAAATTATATTATTCAGCTCTTTTGTTATTTGGCAAGTGATATGAGAACAGAAAAGATTGTATCCTAATATGATAGCTTACACCATCTCTCTCTGGAATGTTTTCCAGAAGAGATAGGCACTCAGCTTTCAGAATTTGCTCATTGCAAGATGTGAAAAGAGTGAAATTAAGTCCTTTGTATGAGACTGAATTTCACTAAATTTGTTTGGCCCAAGTGATAACCATTAAAATGCATGAAAAAAAGAGTATTTTTATTAGTTCTTTTAAAGATCAGTGGTAACCATGTTCAAAACGTCTATTGCAAGGGCCTTACCTTAACCATTGTGACACTTATCTACTGAATGATCAGTTCAGGTGTGCCCTGAATTTCTGTACAGGCAACAGAGTCTACCGGCACTACAAACAACTTACATTGTCTAAGTAAAGCTCCTGCTTCTCTCCAACAGATTAGATACCAATTAGATGCTTCATTGGTACCTCTCTTCACATACAAAGAGAGAAACTACCTAGAACCAGGCCATAGGGAACAGTAAAGCAATCTTATCTGATACATAGCCAAATTCAGAGCTGTGCAGTAGGATCCTCTGATCAGCCAGTCTCATCAGTGAATCCACCTTTGAGAGGAGGCAGCTGAAGATGGAGGATTTGCACTATAGCCAAGGTGTTAAGTGATTGATCACACAGTTGGAGAGGTGTGTAAACTGAATCTTTTTATTAGTTGTCTGTACAGTATGGTCCTGCTCTTGGTGCAGGGTTTGTATGTGCTGTTTGGTTCAAACAAACTTAAGACTTCTGTGGAAGAGATCAGAAGGGAAAGAGGTAGATAACATTCCACAGTGTCTGAGGACTAACAGGAGCTATGGTTAGCTTTCATTAAGTTTGATTTACTTTGGAAATATGGAATATCCTGTCCTTTTGAAACTTTCATTTCTCATGGCTATAAGATGATGCAATTTACAACACAGAAAAAAATCCAAACTGGCAGCCTTAGCAGACTATCTTAGATTACTTGCAAGGTCTTGATATCTTTGTTTTTAAGGTTTATTTCCCTTTTTCTATATTCCTACACTATGGGAATAGCCTCAATGGAACTCATAAAAACAGGAAAACAGTTTGATAAATATACACTTTAGACAGGCTTTCATTTGGGCATGAGATGATCTAAGACTTGATTTAACCTCGGTTCAGTCACAATTCTGAATCGTAGCTGATAGCTACAATGAGACAGAGTGGCACACAGCCCTTGTCCCATGGATGTTATTGGTCATACAAAGATCATCATTTAAAGACACAGTACATCTCTTGTCATTGTAACCACTGGGGGACTGCTGAGTTTTTTTATTGAGTAGCAAAATGGAATGAAAACAAGGGATACCTCTTTTCCTCATGTTTCAAAAATAGTATTCTACAATTAACCACAGAATAGAAAACAAAACTGACTTGGATGTCATTCTTTTTTTTTTTTCCTCAGACTTGGCCTTCCCCATTTGGTCTAATACTTTTCCTGTGTAATCCTATGAACACAAACCACTCTCTTTACTCAGCAAGTCTCCGAAGGATTCAGTTTCTCCATCCCCAAACCCCCAGCCTGTTCTGTAAACCTTGTAGGCTGCTGTTCCCAGGTCTCAGGCCTCCTCCTCTTTGGTGTCACTGTACACCAAGACTCAACAGTACATCCTATGTAGTAGTCTCCAACTAAATATGTAAAACTACACACCAATGTTTCTAATCCTCCCTAATCTGCAGGTAGATTTGGAAAATCCTGTGCATTGGTCAGCTAAGAAGGAAAGGAGCAGAGATGAGGACTGTGTTCCAGGAAGCTTTTGCTCAGTAGAACTCAATTTTGTTTTAACACAAGACCTTGCATTCTCCGCACTGTGACTTGTTAGCTTCTTGCCTTTAATCCATGTGTTGGCCAGTGCACTGCTAAATGGTAGCCCTTTTGGGTAGCTGGTAGCACACTTCTTGCAATCTCTAATGAGGCAAGGTCTGGATCAAGGCTTGTACGACAACACAAGTCCAAAGAACTACAAGCTAATGTAAGAAGCAATCAACTTGGCAAATGCCTTTCAGTGAGACTAAGCTTTCAACACCTAGAATCACTAAATGTGATTATTGTTTTAATTATTGGAGACTAAGCTTTTCTTGCTCTTTCCCTGCAAAATGAAATTATATTTTTCCAAAGTAATGAGTGTGATAAGCTGAGGTGTTTAATCAAAGACAAAAGATCGCTCTTTCTGTGGCGGATGTAATTAGGAAGAAGCGAAATTGCAGGGTGTTTTTATTGTTTGTTTGAGGGGTTTTTTTATTCTTAGTATGTATGTCTAGTCAGAAGAAAAGATGTTCCCAAAGATGCTGTATTGCGAACCAGAAACAAGTTATGCAGATCAGAGAATCTATCGGATGATCTATATTTTTTATTAGGAAGTCAACTGTCCTTTTGCTTCATGCTGGTATCCACCTATGAAGATCTTCATGTCTATTTCCCTTCCCATTATAAACACTACCTAATAAAGCTAATTTAATATTTGACTTTTTAAAAATTGCTTTCCAAGCATAGTTTTTCATAATTAGTTGTTATGGGAAACCCACTTGGAAATGACACTGCTTATTAAAAAAGCATGCCAGAATGTTTATCTGGCCTTAGGCTGCAGGAACAAGAGGATGGATGAATATCCTGCAGTTGTTTTGGCCATGATTATATTGTGGATGGCAGGTTGCCAGTAGCAACTGAAGTAAAAGATCCAGAGTGTCAGTGTCTTCCTCTGTGTGATAAAACAGAGAACATTTGCACTTTCCAAACTGTCTCAGAGAGGATTTATGGCAGATTTTGGAGGACTTGAAGTGACAAGAGATGGGAGTAGATAAGCTGCTTGCAGGTTGTATGCCATCCTGTCCTTCTGTTGGCTCCTCCAAGCCTGGCACCACTGACGCTTTTTTTGCCCTTCTTTCCAGAACATTTAAAAGAGAAGCTGGAGGAATACATGGTCCGTTTTGCCAAAGTGCGGATTGTACGTACCAAGAAACGAGAAGGGCTTATTCGGACCAGACTGCTAGGAGCCTCGCTGGCTAGAGGAGAAGTCTTGACATTTCTGGATTCTCATTGTGAAGTCAACGTGAATTGGCTGCCTCCCTTGCTTAGTAAGTGTATGAGCGTTCATCAGCCACCAAAACTAGAGCATATAGAAAAGTTCAAGTAATCAAAGCTATGTCCCACAATAAGCAGAACATACACAGTATAGAAGTGTGTGGAGCTCTGCTGCAGTGTATAAGACTCAGTATGAGAGACAACTGAGAGAAAAGCAAGCAGTTGCAATTTATTATTCTTGTGACTAAACAACTGGTAAAATGTTGAAGTATCACTTTGGCCTATTAGAGTTACAATTAATTTTGTTATTACTATATATCTGAAAACTTTCATTATGCACATATTATACTTCTTCCTAGTCCTCCACATTCCACTAAAACAGCTTTTCTGTAAATGTATCCAAGGCCTGAGAGTTAAATCTAGTAACAATTGCATTCACAATAGGAAGCTTAGAAAGAATGATTTGTTATTGACTGCTTTGCTGAATTCCAACTGCAACTGGTAAAGCTCCATTAGTCAAAGGAATGGGAAGAATCAATAGTTGGATTTCACTTCAGAAAATAACGTCCCCTTTTCTTCAAAAGTCCCCTTTTCTTCAAAAGGCCCCTTTTCTACCTGACTACATGCAAAGTCTATGGGCTTTGCACAGTGAGTGCTTTTATGCTATCTGAGTTTACTATTAAAGTAATTTGTGTTAATTAAAGAAGTATGTGTAAGTACATGACAGTATAGAATTTCACCAATTAATGGGGTTTTTTTCTTGATTTTTGTTGCTAGGACTGATTTGGCCACATAATAAACTGATAAACATATGCAGCCAAGAAGAGATGCTGTTCTGCTAATGAGTTATTGCTTGAGACTAAAAACCAAAAACCTAGTTTTTCTTCAGATCTGTAGCAAGATAATGTCCAAAATTCCAAACTTAAATCCTTTCTAGCTTTCGGATCAAATTACACATACAGTCTACCCCTTGTTGTGCCTTTAATCACAACATCAGCATCTTTAAAAATAGCTTCCATGTCTTCATGTAAAGTCCAAATGGCATAAAGGAGCAGAGGGAAATCCAAGTTTCAACAAGCCTTTTACAAATAACCCTGACAAGTAGTTGGTATACACTCTGTTATATTCTACAGCCACCTTTCCTCTGCTTTCTGATTTCGCCCCATCATGGATAATACATTGCCATTAATCAGAAATTCTGAAGAAGATTCTCGCTCTTGTCCTCTGAAATCTTTTCCTAAGTTACTGTAAATGAGGTGTAACCCTTCTATTTTCTTAACTTAGACATGGGAAAACTACAGATTGCAAAACCAGTTCCTTTTCTTGCTTTCTTGTCTGAAATGAAGGTGTATATATAGCTGGACTTAACCTATAAAAAATGAAAACACAAAATATTCACAAATGCATTTAGGTTGTAGTTGGGTATTGAATGGATAATCATAACCCTCAGCCTTAAGCTAAAAAACTGGAAAGATGAGAAAAGCTTCATCTGTGTCCAAGTCTTAGTTCTCAAGAGGAATGAGAACTTTTTTGTTCCACGTGTAGTAGAAATTCCGTTAGCTAACCAGCCAGAGGATCTAGAAAATAATCTGGGGGAACACTGGAGCCTGGGATCAATAGGCTTTATTTTGAAAGAAAAAGTAGATCGTTACGTGAAGAAGGACAAACAGAGAATGAATACACCACTAGTAATTTAAAGATTCCCCGTGCCCTATTTTCCAAAAGGGATTAGAGAACTTTCTCATAACAATTAGGTGGCAAATATTTACAACACTGAAATCAGATGACACCTGGCTACTAACAATAGTAAAGTTAACATGTTTTTGCAAGCATTTATATAAAGGTCTATCCTGTGATTCACTCAACACTGCATTTGACTGAATATCATTTGAGGAAACCAGAACACAGAATATACTAGGTATTTATTTCTTTGAAGGTGCTCTATTTTAGCTATGATTTTATGTGCTATGTGTAGTGAAACATCCTCAACAAGAGCCTAGTTCAGCTCTGCTCTGCAGTGAAGTTTGCTAGTCATCACAGAGGGGCAGTGGTTTTGTGTTCCAAACAGGATTCTTTTTTTCAAAATGAGACTTTGCAAATAGATGGAGAACCAAGAGCGACCACTTAAAGATGGTTCTAAACGTTATTATATTTAGCATCTAGCTTATATTTTCAGAAGTGACTATCACCCTTTAGGCCAAAGTAAAACTGAGTTATTTCAGTACTTGTTAGGTATCTAAATAGCTTGTGGAGCTGAACTGTAGTTGTTTACATTCCCTTTGCTTTGTTTTCTTAAAAGCAGGAGCAAAATGGCTTTTCTTTGAGCTTTATTTGGTTTATTTCTTTAACTTAAATGGGATCCTAAATTGAGATAAGCTACTCTGACATCTCAACAAGTTTCACCTGATGTTGACAGAGCAGGCAGCTGTAGGTATATAAAAACCCTTGCAAACGCAGCTGTTTGTTATCACTTCTTGGTAGTATAAAGTCAGCAGAAGAAAAGCTCTGATTTGATTTCTAGTAGCTGTATTTGTAAACTTAGTGGTGTGTGAAGTTGCAGTTACTGCAGGTTTAAGGCAAGGAAATGAGCAGCAAACTAGCTTGAAAGATGCAGACCCAATTTTCCTTCTGCTAATGGTGCTCACAAGAGCAGTAGTAGGGAAGATGAACAATAGATCAGTGATGCCAAAGGCTACTGCAACCAGGTTTGTCAAAACAGATTTTTTTTTTTTATTGACCAAGACATAAAATTATTGTGGGATTAGATCATGTTTAGCAAATCACCAAGACACCTCATAGCTATATCTCTCCCTCTCTACAATGTTTACATGATACATTGCTTGCTAGTGGGGCAGACTGAGTGTACAAGTGCTTTTGACAACTCAAATAACAAAGGATGATTTGCTGAGCCATTTGAATGTTGCCATCATCTGTAATTACAAATTTAAGTAGGAAAATAAAAATATTTTCAGTGTAACACTGGTACTTTAAGCATGCCAGTTTGAAACAAGGACTTGAAACTTAAAGCAATGCATTTTACAAAGGAGAAACCTACGTTTTCATGAGTGGCTTATCCAATACTGGAAGCTCTTGTTTATTGCCCCACATGCACACTCAGCTTTGTGAAAAGTGTTGAATTGGAATATGCGTGTATATATTGTTTAAAATTGCTAGGAAGAAGGCTCTGAGCAATGTTCCCTCTTGATCCCCTGTTTTCCTTCAAATCAGCAAGATTTATACATGTAAATGATGCTTATCTGTCTCCCTTTATCTGCAGCATATATGTAATGGAATAATGGATACATCTTTTCAGACCAGTAGGAATTTGTGAGAGGCAATGGAAAAGAATCTGTAAAGCATGTCAGCTGTGACTTTCAGGCTTTTGTGTTAGGAGCCAGTGGGATAAAGAGCAGTAGCTGCCAAAGAGCAGCATGTTCATATCTGTAAATCTTTGTTACTAGCACTCCTGTTAAATGTAAGTTCGCCCTACAGCCCATTTTTTCTGTTTCCTAAGTTTGGATTAGAGCTGCATTTAAGCCGAAGTAGGTATGCAACATTTATTATTTTAGATATACTGAAAGAAACATTGAGGCTGTAAGTTGGGTTACTCTGCCTTTTGGTGTGCATGACTACACACACCTTGGTTTCTTTAAAAGTCAAGATCTTCCTATAGTTCCTCATAATCTATAAAGCATTTTTGAGGCTGAGAAGTAAGTTCTGCAAATGCATACAAGAACGGGTAGGTAAGCACCATCTTACTTGCAAAATTCTTGCAGAGTTGTAGAAATTATGTCTGCATATGACTTGGAGATTTCCAATCCTCCAGTCTATTTAAAGGGAGCAGATTTTAGAGATCAATAGAGAGATGCTAATGTATTATGAGTCTACCTTTGACCTACTTCAGCCAAATCAATCCTATTTAGTTTCTCTCTTCCAATCAGTTTGGAAGTGGGAGATCAGAGACAACTGTTACCAGGAAAGAGATTATGTGAAAATGACTTTACAAAATGATTACCGATAACACTACACAGTATACCGGTGAATGTAATTATACTTGGCAATAGCAACAGTAATGCAGCTGTCATGTCTAACATGAGTTTCCTATAATTTTGTGAGGGCCTGTGCCTTAAATTTATTTCACTATTAAAGGATAAGGCTGTAAAAACCTGTGGAACTTTCAGACGCTTCCAGATTTCTCACTAACAGTCAGCATCGCTCCCCATTTTGTAGACTCTAGTAACAGATGAGAATAAAGGCAAAAACTAGAGATGTTTTGCTGAAATATTATTTTTTCTTAATTTCAATCCTTCATAAGCAAGGAAGTGGAATCTATTAGTTAATCAGTGCACCAGTATTATCTGCCTTCCTATATAAGTGTTCATTCCACATTTAGGCTTCTGATGGTTTGGGGTTTTTTTTAGAGTATTGTCAATCGCTACTGAAATCTAATCCTTAAACCAAAACGCAAGTTTTCCACATAAGCCCGAAAATGTATTACATTTTTTCTAAAGAATCTAGGCTACCATTGAAAGAAAAATATTTAGTACGCTTGGAACTTTGAGGTTTTGTTTTTCAAGGGTTCATAGATAGCTTTTCTACTGTCCTTTCATCCCAGCGCAGCTGCAAATTTCTAATCATTGTTCTTTGGCCTAGTTCTTGTAGTTGGAATATCTTCTTTACATTTCTTTTCTGAGGAGCTATATGGGATTAAGCAATAGGATTCGCCAAAGCAAGGTCAGGTGCACCCTGTCCTTATACTAGAGATGGGAATTTTATTTAGACTCACAGTTCTAAATTTTTTTGAAAAAGCAAAAATAAACCCTTTTATTTAGAAAACAAATGAATAAGAATAATACTGCAGGGCCCTCTTTATTTCTCAAAGATCAGTGCAAAAAAAAGGACACAAACCCTGATTTGTTCTTTGTGTTGGAGTTTGCCTTTAATTTTGTAGCATTTGATCTAAAAGCTGATGCACAGTGGAGCCACAGGGGCAGGGGCTGAATGGCTGCAAGGGCTGAGATTCACATTTAGGAGCACAAATCTGTCTCACAGGAGCCTGCCGTACACACTACCCACAGCTGAAGGAGTATTTTTACATTTTGCTTGCTGGCTTGTTCTGTAGCTGACAGATTGGGGACAGCTCAGAGCAGCAAAGTGACAGAGACATAGATGACTGGACTCCTGTGAGTCTCACGGGGGTATGCCTTCCTTTAAAGAACTGTAAATCCTTCTAATCATTTCCCAACTGCATTAAGTCCACTTCAGATAAAGGTTTGATACAAATTTGAAAAATGAAATTATTTGGGGGCAATAGGGAACAAAGCAAGCAATCTTCAAGCATCAGAAAACCTGTGAGATTCGCTTTACAGTAATATGATAGATGGTTTGACTAGACATGCCATTTCCTATTTTCTACTTTCATTTTTCAGACCAGATTGCACTAAACCACAAAACCATCGTGTGTCCTATGATCGATGTCATTGACCACAATCACTTTGGCTACGAGGCACAGGCGGGGGATGCCATGCGAGGAGCTTTTGACTGGGAAATGTACTACAAAAGAATACCAATTCCTCCAGAGCTCCAGAGAGATGATCCCAGCGACCCCTTTGAGTAAGTAGCAATACAGGGAAGAGTGGGAACATGAAGCAGAACAAGCAAAGAAGGTAACTTTAGTAGAAGAATTCAAGCACAGAAATTTCCATGTAGGCCACTTTGTACTAACGAAAGGTAGAAGCAAACAGCATCTATACAGGTTTATAAAGCCTCAAAATTAGAAAAATGATTAGGGCAACTACTTGCAGAATTCACAAGATGTGCCTGGAAATACAAACCTTCCCCATCTTTCTGGCAGAGTAGTTTTGCATAAAAGAAATGGGTACTTGTATGTAGAGGAAAGTACTGACATTGAACAAAGAGCGAATGAAACCAGTTGTACTTATTCCACAGTGCATTTCCTGAACAGAATTTATTTTAATATTTTCTTTGCTGGAGACTGGCGCAATACATGCATCAATAGCTGAGTCCTTATTCTGCCTGCAGATGCTTTGTGTATATGACTGATGATATTGCTACTATGTATGTATTGCTGTAACAGAAACATAGGGCTGTCAAACCTGGACAGTGTCAAGCTGATTTGTAAATAATTCACAGGAATTATTTTCTAGTCCTCACTAAAGTATATCCTCTTTTCTATCAAATATTCTTGTGTAAGGATCAACTGGGATTAATCTGCATCAGCAGAGAGAGGACAGATAGACAGACAGATATGGCTTGGTGTGGCAAAGCTCCAGGTCTCTTATGCAGCATACACCCCAGCAGGGCTAGCAGCAGGACTGGCTCTGTTGCTGTCAGTACCCCTGGCTGAAACTCCACACAGTTTAAAAACTCAGCATTTTTCCCTTCATGAAACAAACCCAGTAAGCAATAGCAACAGAAGAGCTGTCTGAGGTCCAGACTCTGCACTGTTTTGAAGTAATGGGTCTAATTTGTGTGGAAATTGGCCCTTTCATGCAGGGAATGAGCAGCTCTGTACAGGGAGAACTAGGCAACTGAGGCATTCAGTGGGTTTATTCCTTTTTACTTATCTCCATCTAGGCACATCAGTCTTCATCTTACATTGATGTATGTGCTGATGAAGTACTTCCTATCAGCTACTAATGTGACCACTCTCCAACACAGATGCAGCTAGTGCAATCACACTCCAGGGTTGCTAGAGCCTCCATTGCCTCCATTGCTTTTCCATGTTGCTGGTCCTTTGAGCAGCTGTAATTCTTTGTTGCTTACTGAAAGTCACCAAGCACTTAATATAATTTTGTTCAGCATTCAAAGTTTGTCTATAAATAAAACTTCTGTGTTTCCAGTGTAACTACAGGGCTGCTTTACATATTTGCAGTTTGTAGTATGCATGCCTCAAAGAAGAGAGAGGCTTCAAGAGGTGGTACTTGCAGAAAACTTTCTAGAACAGATGAGGCTTTGTGCAATGCAGAATAGACTCGATGTTTTTTCAGGAACTGTTGTTACTATCAACATGACAGTAGTGGATACTCACCTTGCCCTGAAATCACTTGTAAGATGCATGCATAAATGGTTTTGCAAGGAACAACATATAGGACAATGCAGCCTATAGATCTCTTGTAATCTGAGTAGTCACCTTCCCAGAAAGGTGAAAGGCTTCCCAGTTTTTACACAAATCAGTGAGAGTCTGCCTCCGTTTTCCCCACTACAGGATCCACACCAGAGTGATGTAGGTGGAAAAGCAACATTACATGTGGGACCCCTGTGTCCCTATACATGGCAGCAGGATTGAAGGCTGGCTGAGCTAGGACAGTATCTTTGCTCGAGAGTATCCTCTGCCTAGAATGGAGAGTATAGAAGTGTTTTATATAATCAATATGAATTTTTCTTAGGTGAGGAATTATTTTCTATTTCAAATCCAGTACTGCTTTTCTCCTATGGCCTTCTCTGTTGACACTTCAAGCTTTCAATATTTTGCTTACAACAAGTAAGGTAAATGTTACAAACCATTTTAGATATCAGTAACTTAGTGGACCAAAACAGCTTCTACATAATTAAAGAAAAAGAACAGTTTTCCTTTAGGTGCATATACACTGAAACTAGAAATGCCTTCAACCAGTACCATAATTATGATGTTACTATTTTGTAAGCAGTAAGAATTTTTTTTTTGTTGTTAAATATTTTGCTGTTGGAAAGAAGTAAATCTATTAGGGTACCAACAGCATCAGATCTGAGCTTTTCCTTAATGAACTGGGAAATTGCCAGTTTTTAGTGAAACGCCAGCAAATAATGTGAATGTGATCCAAAAATTGTGCTGATAAGTTCTTCCCCTTTGCTTAAAATGCCAGCTCAGTATGCACGTTAAGCAGAAAAGGTCACATCAGCCTAAGAAACAGTGTATGTAAAACCAGATCAAACTAGAGAAAACCTATGAGCAATTATTGTATTATCTGAATGATACGTTTACTTTCCGTCTGCATGTGATCAAAACACTGCTGCAGCAGACATAAGCAGTGTTTGCTGTTGACACAACAAACTGAAGTGGATTTTTTTGACCATAGCACAGAGCTTACTGCTGAGCTAGTGCCTCTGGAATTAATTCTCCCTGCTTCCTTTTTTTCTAAACCTTATACTGCAATGGTTAGTGCCTGACAGGCACTCTCCTGTTGGACACCAACTGTCTGGATGCAGTCTTTTAGTTCAAAATCCCTCTTGTGAAGAATCTGGACATTCTTGTCCATCTGCAGTGTGAGAATGGGCACATTTTATTGTCCATACACCTGCAGTGCCACTCAGGCAGTATCTTCACCCTTTGTTGTGGCATAACTTGGCTCTATTTCAGATCTTAACTTTTCCAAGTGAACACACACACACACCTGTTCTCAGGCCCTCTGCAGTTGTTCACAACAAGTAGTTTTACACCAAGATTTGACTTGGTGGAACACCTTGCATATGAGGACAGGCTGAGAGAGTTGGACTTCTTCAGCCTAGAGAAGAGAAGGCTCCACGGAGACCTTACAGCAACCTTCCAGTACCTGAAGGGGGCATGCAAGAAAGCTGGGGAGAAACGTGCTACAGAAACAACACAAGTTTTATATTGCATTCACCTGATTTATCATACTTGCAGCTCATCACAATTGGCTATAGTGATTTTTGTCTTGCAGTTCATGTATGACTACTTCAACATATTCTGAAGTGGGCTCTGACACATTCTGGGTTGTATAAACAACACAAAGCAAACTGGTGTTTTAATGCATTATGGAAAACTGTCAGACAATTGTGACATCATCCTCATGTTGTGATGATTCTCACTGTCTTGATTCCAAGATCAATGATCATTCAGCAGAATTTCAGATTGCTTGGGAAACTTTCCTCTGCTCTATAAACAGGGAGCACCATAGGTCTTTACCTCCTTTGTGGCAAGCATCACCTTGACTTATTATCTCTCACTGGCTTGTTTCTCTGTCATGACAGAGGTTTGGGAGCATGTTCTTATGGGACAAATGAGTTTGGGGCTTAGGAATATACTGTTGTGTGGCTGTTTCTGTGGTGTAAGTGCTCTAGTCTCTGGGGAACTTGCTTAACCCAAGTGATTGCCACTTAAACTAATAGGGTAACCTTGTTACTATAATGGACTATGATATACAGCGTGTCAGTTTATATGATTTAATAGCCTGTCTGGGCTAAAAGCTCTGTGGAAGTACAAAGCAGAGGTTTGAAATGCTCAAGTCTGCTGGGGATGACTGCTCTTTATTTCCTGGCAGCACTTAAATTACATCAATTCATGTTATCACATGCCCAGTCTGAAAACAGACATCTGTGTCCATTGAAGCCAGCAGTAACACATTTTTAAACAGACAAGAAAACATCAACAGTTCAATTCAAAAAACTGTTTGGAAAAAACACAAGCTAATCAGGAGAATTAACATAGCACAAAACAATTCTAGTAGGAAAGGGCTGCACCTCTCCTCGGAGCAATTATGTGGTGGTGTAACTTTATGACACGGGACAGAAGGAAAGGGGTGAGTGAGACCTAACGGCATTGCTATTGAATTGCAACTCAAGATGGAAAACCTAACCAATGAGTGTTCTGCTGCTTACTAGATGTTAAGACTTCCAGCATCTATTTGGGAAAGTCACTAATTTTTTGTTGTATGACCAATCCTTGCTCTACAAGGGTTCTTTTCTGTAACAAACAGCCTGTATAGCTTCTGATGTGGAACCATCATCTCTAGACCCACCCCTGAGGGAAGGTGAGGCTGGAGAATCATGTAATTCTAGCAAAGGACAAGAACAATAATTTGGCAAATACTAGGCTAGCGGAAGTAGGAGCAGCTTTGTATATTTTTTCTCTTCTCTTGCATCACAGACACTCAACCTTGGATTTAACATACGACCTTGATGTAGTCAGTTGTGTGTTAGATTGGAAGATTACTTGGCATTTTCTGTTGATTTGCCTATGTAATATCATATTATTATTATTATGCAAGCTGTTGTCAGCATGCTCTTTTATTTTAAGATTATATACTCTCAGAAATACTCTTTTCCTGCAGCTCCTTACTTTCAGTATTTATATATACTTTTAACAACATGTTGGTGTAAAGAAAGGCCTCCCTACGACTACATTTCAAATCTGACAAGTACTTTTACAATTTTATGATCATTTTCTCAAGTTTAAAAAGTGCTCTGAACAATGATTTCTGTTCTATAGCTCCCACTCCTTTATAGTCTGTCTCTTATGGCTGATTTCTGCCTATAAATGTATTCATAAAACCTCTCACAACCAGAAACAGTCTATTTTTTTTTTTTCAAAGCCTGAGTATAATCTACTGTTTTGAACTGTGCTGCAGGATTGTTTGATGCAAAGGAATTATTCTGCAGAGAAGCAGTCTCCAACCAGTGTGAGTTTCTGTAATCTAAAGTATTGATTTATTGTTTTGAAAAGCTATGGTCTGTAGAAGGCTGTTAGGTGAGACAACAGCTTTTGTAAACTACCATCTACCTGTGCCCCATGAAAAGCTCAGAATTTTTTCAATGAAAAATGCTGACACTAACACACCATTTATGAGTCAAGATATGAATATTTGATTGTTTTCTCCTGCCTCTGATAGTATTTCAGTGTAGGTATTCTGTACAACCAGTGTGTATATATATTCTCTGAAGGCCAGAATGGTACAGATATCTCTATAGAGAATGTAATGTATTAGAATGAGAAGAACAAAAAAACCACCAGACAAAAACAAAACAAGAAAAAACCAAGAAAACCCAAATACCCACAAAACCATCAAGGATAAAAAGCTGCTGCTGGTTTAATTTTTATAACCTCACAAGAATCACTCAAGCAATTAGTTGTCCTGTATATTATTTGATTGAATAGATTCAGGTTTGATACACAACTTTTCACTTGATATTGCCAGTGGTCTTGCCTCCAAGACAAAACAGAACAAATTTTATTCACGATGTCTTGATACTGTAGCAGGTATGTTTTCAACTTCTGTGGAAACTCATATTTCCAGTTTTCTATCACATTTGGAACTTCATAATCAGCTGTAAACATCTTGAATGTAGTGCTTCTAGAACTGTTAGCCTGCTACTTCACACAAGTATTAACTTTTGTGCTTGATGGTCTGTCTGCCCATTTGTTGGGACAAATTCATAGAGTGGGTCACCAAAGCTATCAAGCACTAGAAAACAAAGAAGTTTCTGGATGTAAATTTAGTAATTTTTACATAAAAGAAGACTGGGATGGTGGCCAAGAAGACCATCAGTGTTGTTCAGTGATTACAGGTGACCTATTTAACACTAGCAACATTCTATTGATGCAGATCACTTGGCTTTCAAAATTATAAAATCATATCTGAACCATTTTCCATGAAGAAAAATAAATCATGATTTAAAAAAAAATATTTCTAGTTTTATATTTTCAAGTAATTTTCTCTAGAACTTTCATACAGAATTTGATGAGACCTATTGCTACTAAGAAACACAAACCCAGCACCCTTCTCTTTCATTTTATCTTACCAGCACAAAGTTGGGATCGACCTTTGTATCTACTTCCATTTTTGCTTGGTTGCTGTTGTGAGATTTTTACAGAATGACCTATTGCTTTCCAAAGCCCAGAAATAGAGAACAAAGACTAAAACCACTGACAAATTTTGTCAGACCCTTCAGTGTGCCAAACAGCTTCCAAATCTGTACATTGATGCAACTTCCATACATACTTGTTGACTCAAGTTTAGTAATACTCTTTAACATCTGTCCAGTAGGAGCAGTTGGAATTGGGAAGTATGTGTGTCATTTCTCTCTCAATCTACAAGGTCTGCAACAAGGGTCTCCAAGGGAGCCCATGAGGGCTGGGAGCTCTTCTAAAAGGAGATTCTAGTAGCTCAGGAGAAAGCCATCCTTGTGTTCTGGAAAAAAAAACTGACAGGGATAAAAACCAGCTTGG